>VDCT01000278.1:0-186332 GCA_009763385.1 Coix lacryma-jobi var. lacryma-jobi | reverse complement strand
CTTTAGTCCCGGTGCGTAATACGCCCCGGGACTAAAGGGTTGGACCTTTAGTCCCGGGCGGTGGCACCAACCGGGACTAAAGGGGTCTTTAGTCCCGGTTGGTGACACCGCCCGGGACTAAAGGGTCCTTTCCCGCCACAGTTTTGGGGTTTCAGTATTTTGAGTTTTGTATTAAGTTTCCACTATATAAATATGTTATAATTCTTGTTAATTGCATAGTAAATTGAACAGTAGGCATAAAATTACTTAAAAATAACAGTTGTATATCCTTCAACCTTATTGTATAGTAGAAAATTTTGTAGCATAAATTCTTTTCTTTTTTTATAATAACGAATATAAATGTAAATAACCATTTATATTTGGTTAATGCAAAAATTTAATGTTCAATTTAAATTTAAAAAATTGTTGGCTTTCAATAGAAAATTTATTTTCATATCATTTGGACGTTAATCTTTTATTTATAACCTAAAAAATCATTGCCCAATTTCGTTCTACGTGACAGATGCAGTAGTTTTTTATTTTTAAATTTAGTTTTCTTTTTAAATATATCTTAAATCTTTCTAATTGAACAGAAAATTAAATATTTGATATACTTTCTTTTAAAAATTAGTATGATATCCTTTTTGCTTTAGTTTACAGAAGAAAATGTTAAATTTTAGTATCTTCTTATATGTATTTTGATGATTCACATCAAGAGAAGCACATAAATCAATGATCACTACTACTAAATATATATATAAATCCATTATCAAATAAATGAAGTCTTAATTAATTAATTATTACATAATATCTTTAGGACCCACTATTAAGCGGGCACAACTGCGAACCTCCTCTTGACATATGTCCCTTGGTTATGATCATTCCTTAACCATGGAGTTTCCTCATTGTTTAACAAAATACTTGGGTCTTTGTTCACTTTGAATGGCGGAATTCGATCATCTCTTTCATAATCACCTGACATGTTTGACTTGTCCTTAATTCCGACAATGTTTCTTTTCCCTGAAAGAACTATATGGCGCTTTGGCTCGTTGACGATCGAGTTGTTATCATTTTTCCCTCTTTTTGGTTTTGTAGACATGTCTTTCACATAGAACACTTGACTCACATCCGCGGCAAGGACAAATGGTTCGTCTTTATACCCAATATTGTTGAGGTCCACTGATGTCATCCCATACTCCTTGTCGACTGTTACCCCACCTCCAGTACCGGTCATCTTGACCCATTTATACCGGAACAAAGGGACTTTAAAATTAGGTGCGTAGTCTAGTTCCCATATGTCATGTATACGGCCATAATATGTTTGTTTGTTCCCATTTGGATCCGTGGCATCCACGCGTACACCACTGTTTTGGTTTGTGCTCCTTGCGTCTTGGGCTACTGTGTAAAATGTATTCCCATTAATCTCGTACCCTTTGTACGTGCTGATATGCCACGATGGTTGTCTGGCCAACAAATAAAGCTGCTCATCTATGTTGTCATCACCCTGACATTGTTTTCGCAACCAATCGCCGAAGGTTTGCATGTGCTAACGTGTAATCCAAGATTCACTCTTCCCGGGCCACTTGGATCGAAGGAAATCCTTATGTACCTCGATATATGGATCGACCAATGAGGAGTTCTGTAGAACTGTGTAGTGTGCTTTATCGAAGTAATTGTCTCCTGTACCGATATATGTATTCTTCCCTAGTGTTCCCTTTCCACTGAGTCTGCCCTCGTGTCGCGATTCGGGAACGCCAATCGGGTCAAGGTCTGGAATAAAGTCCACACAAAACTCTATGACCTCCTCTGTTTCGTAGCCCTGGGCGATGCTTCCTTCAGGCCGAGAACGGTTATGAACATATTTTTTCAGGACACTCATGAACCTCTCGAATGGGAACATGGTGTGTAGGAACACAGGACCAAGAATAATGATCTCCTTGACCAGGTGAACTAGGAGGTGTGTCATGATATCAAATAAGGATGGAGGGAACACCAACTCAAAGCTGACGAGACATTGAACGACATCATTCTGCAAAGTAGAAAGTTCCTCTGGATTGATTGCCTTTTGTGAAATTGAATTGAGGAATGCACATAGCTTCACGGTGGCTAGACGTACATGTGGAGGTAGAATTCCTCTTAGAGCAACAGGAAGCAATTGGGTCATAAGCACATGGCAGTCATGGGACTTCAAGTTTTGGAACATCTTCTCTGGCACATTAATTATTCTCTTTATATTGGAGGAGAATCCAGATGGGACCTTGATGCTGTTAAGGCATTCAAACATGCTTTCCTTTTCTTCTCTGCTAAGAGTGTAGCTAACAGGGCTTAAGTACTGGCGCCCGTCATCTGTCTTCTCCGGATGCAAGTTGTCTCGTTCTTTCATGCGCTGCAAGTCCTGTCGTGCTTCAAGTGAATCCTTAGGCTTTCCGTAGACACCCATGAATCCAAGCAGGTTCACACAAAGGTTCTTTGTCAGGTGCATCACGTCGATCGCATGGCGGACCTCTAGGACATGCCAGTAGGGTAGCTCCCAGAATATGGACTTCTTCTTCCACATGGGTGCGTGTCCCGAAGCGTCTTTGGGAACAGGTTCGCTGCCCCGTCCCTTTCCAAATACTACTTTCGTATCCTTCACCATTTCGAGTATATCATCTCCGGTTCGGTTACGAGGCTTGGTTTGGTGGTCTGCCTTACCTTTAAAATGTTTGCCTTTCTTTCTTACTAGGTGGCCCACAGGAAGAAACCGACGGTGCCCAACATACACGACCTTCCGACACTTTTTCAAAAATAAACTATCAAGGTCTTCAAAACAGTGTGTGCATGCATTATATCCCTTGTTTGTCTGGCCTGAAAGATTACTTAGAGCCGACCAATCATTGATTGTTACGAACAATAATGCTCGCAGGTCAAAGTGTTCCTGTTTGTACTCATCCCACACGCGTATGTCTGGTTTGCTCCATAGAAGTAGAAGTTCCTCAACTAATGGCCTCAGGTAGACATCGATGTCGTTGCCAGGTTGCTTCGGCCCTTGGATGAGCAACGACATCATAATGAACTTCCGCTTCATGCATAACCACAGAGGAAGGTTGTAGATACATAGAGTAACTGGCCAAGTGCTATGACTACTGCTTTGCTCCCCAAAAGGATTAAAACCATCCGTACTTAAAGCCAACCTCAAGTTTCTAGCCTCATCTGCAAACTCTGGGAATTCTTTGTCTATCGCTCTCCACTGGGATCCATCAGCTGGGTGCCTCAGCATATTGTCTACCTTACGGTCTTCTTTATGCCACCGCAACAACTTTGCATTGTCCTTATTTCTGAACAAACGTTTCAAGCGTGGTATTATAGGAGCATACCACATAACCTTGGCAGGGATTTTCTTCCTGCTTGGATGTTCTTCACCCTCTACATCGCCAGGATCATCTCGCCTTATCTTATAC
Source organism: Coix lacryma-jobi var. lacryma-jobi (assembly GCA_009763385.1). Classification (NCBI taxonomy): domain Eukaryota; kingdom Viridiplantae; phylum Streptophyta; class Magnoliopsida; order Poales; family Poaceae; genus Coix; species Coix lacryma-jobi. Next base: position 182,913 of record VDCT01000278.1, on the reverse strand, counting down.
CGTGATGTTTCACATACCGGGCATGCATCCAAATTCTCGTATTCCTCCCCACGGTACAAGATGCAGTCATTAGGACATGCGTGTATCTGCTAGATTTCTAATCCCAAAGGGCAGATGACCTGTTTTGCTTCGTACGTAGTGGTGGGCAATTCGTTTGCTTTCGGAAGCATCTTTTTCATTATCTTCAATAACTGCCCAAATGCCTTATCGGATGTACCATTCTTTGCCTTCCATTGCAGCAGTTCCAGCATAGTACCCAGCTTTTTTTGGCCATCTTCAGCAGTGAGATATAGCAATTTCCTATGATTCTCTAGCATGCGCTCAAACTTGACCTTCTCCTTGTCACTTTCACATTCTCTTTGTGCATCACGGAAGGCATCACCAAGAGCATCAACATCAGCTATCACATCTTCTGTCGCTGCCGCATCTTCTTCACCATCTCCCCCACTGCATCATCATCAAAGGCACCGTACTGAGCAATAATATCAGCGTGGGCCAATTCTTCTTCACCTTCTTCACCATCATCCATTACAACCCCCCTTTCTCCATGCTTCGTCCAACAAATATAGTTTGTTACGAAACCCGACTTCAACAAATGCATATGAAGAGTCCTTAGGCATGAATATACCTTCAAATTCTTACAGACGGCGCATGGGCAGCACATGAAACCATCCTGCTTGTTTGCCTCAGCCACACCTAAGAAATAGTGCACGCCAGTAATGAACTCTTTGGAGCGGCGATCGACATTATACATCCAATTGCGTGACAACATCTGCATCAAATATTACAACCATGCACTTAGTAGTTTCTCATGTTATTGCACAACACTCATGACATCACATGATTGATTAATTCAAGCAAGCTTGACTACAACGAAGACTATCGCAGCTAGCACTAAAAAAACTAAAAATAAAATGCACTTAAGCAACATAATTAGTTCGCGTCCGATCCCAAGTAAAATAGACAGATCATTCGCTTCATCCGCATGGATGGGCTGCTGCCGCTGACTCACTGCCTCATCACCTTCAGCGGCAACCTCCTGTGCAACAGAATTTCGTACGTGCTGAACGTACTCTTCCTCCCAGTACCAACCTTTACATCCGCCGGTGCCCTCCCACTGCAATTAGAACAAAGAATAAGAAATTTAAACAACATCATCAAGCAAAACCGATACGAATGAACCATATTAATCAGATGCAGGTAAATAATAACCCACCTCATGGTCCGGACACTTGTAGAATATACGACCCTTGTTGATTCCCTCTTTTTTTACTCGGTACTCCTTCACAATCTTCTGCTTACACTCGCCGCAAGCAATGAGAGGAAGATCCGGCCGCAAACGCTTCGGATCCCGATAATGAGAGGCTGAGGACCCGGTCACGGTTGCCATCTACTATATCCATGCTCATTTTTTTAAACTATTACATGCAAATTCCTAATTTTCTAAACAATTATAAATAAAAAAGACTCTAAATTTATCTATTTGTTTAGATAATCGAAAAATATGATATAACAATACCAATTTCCACATTGTCTACTCTCTATATTTGTTGTTGCAATAAATTCCACATTTTTCTAAAGAAAATAAACTAAAAAGACACTAAAATTCAATATTACTTGTCTTGCATAAGTATGAAATATAGAATGGATACTACCTAATAGTAGAAAACTATCAAGTGATTGTGATGAACCAATTTAAACTACTCAACTCTCTATGCTTGTTCTTGCAAACTATATATTTTAATTAAATTCCTCTCATATTCAAAAGACATGGTAGGAGATGAAAATAGTTACCTCTAAATGCAAAGAGACGATGACGGAGTCAAAGAAGATCACCAATTGACGCCGGAGACGAAGAACAATGAAGAACAAGCAAGAACAAGCAATAGCAACAGCAAGAACAAGCAAGAAGCTCACTGAAATTTGAATGTCTCTGGCTCGGGGGAGGAAGAATTTGGCAGGTTATAAACCGGGGAGCTATAGTCCCGGTTTGTATTAAAAACTGGGGCTAAAAGGTGATCATTTATCCCGGGGCAAGCCACAAACCGTAGCTAAATCTTTAGTCCCGGTCTGTGGCACCAACCGGGACTAAAGAGTGCCCTTTAGTCCCAGTTGGTAACACGGACTGGGACTAAAGGGTCCCTGCCCCTACAGCTCTGCGCAGTAGCTGTTGGGGCAGGCCCTTTAGTCCCGGTCCGTGAAACCGACCGGGACTAAAGGCTCTATTAGTCCCGAACGGCAAAAACACTAAGACTAAAGACGATTTTGAGAATCAGCCTATGACCCTGTTCTGTAGTAGTGTACTCTAACTCTAGAGCGACTAGAATTAAAGTACTCAAAAGAGAGTCATAAACCTTAAGAATAATAAGAACAATAGCTCAAACTTAAATATAGACGTTGATTACCGAAACAATCGTTGACGCAAGTTGACGAAGAACATGAATCCACAGGTACAAGATGAAGAAGTTGATCCGACAAGCCGGAGCTCCTTCTTGATCTCTTCCTCTCTCTCTCTCTCTCTCTCTTCTAGTTCTAGTATAAGACTAGGTTCTAAACCTAACTAGAGGGGGTATCTAGTCTTCTACTTGGAAGCTGACTCCTGAAGTCTCTTCTAGGGTTTCTAAATGAGGTGTAGATGTTCTGAAGAGGGACCTTCTGTCTGGCCTGGGGCCTGAGGGCCTGTTTATATAGCCCTGAGGGATCAACCGTGACCGTTAGATCAAACCGACTTCACGTAGGGCTAAGATTGATCCTCAAAGGCGGTGGAAGAAGATTCCAGAAGGGGGAGGCCGGCGGCGCCCTGGGGAGACCGACCGATGGGCCCACCAGACCGATCAGTCCCACCAAGTGGTGGCTCGGGGTGCCCTGCCTCGTGGTGTCTTTAGGTGTCCTCTAGAGTCTTCTGGAAGATTCCCGACTTGACGAATGCGTTATCTCCCGTCAGTTTCCTTCTAGGGGAAGCTATTGAGGGTTGTTTCCCTGTTTAATCCCTGCAGATTCACAATTCACCAAAACTCGTGGAATTTATTAGTTTTAATCCCTATAGTAAGGTGGAGTTTATATATTTATCCATTTTCATGTTTAATTGACCTTTAATAATAAGAGTTAATTAGTGTCAACAAACTCCCCCACACTTAAGACTTTTACTCGTCCTCGATAAAAGGTTGGATCATAACTGTAGGATAAGATATCAAACATTAAACCTTTCTATTCATACCTGCATTGTGAGATTCAGTGTGTTTATCATAAAACTTTGAGTAATTGGAGAACATAATAGTTGAAACAGATCACCCTTTTCTTTTAGTACAAGACATTGGAGCTTTTGAATTTTTTCGAAACAAGTCATAGCTTGCCTTCTCCTTCTGTAGCACTTTAATTCCTTACCAAAGTATTTTATTTATGTAGAGCAGGTTTATCTTACTAAGTCAATGGAGAAAAATACTATACTCTTAGATCAAGACATTTCTTTTTAAACTTTGTCACTCTTGCTGGCATATTGTGATGAGAGGGACCATGAGCTATCTTCTTTTTCTCTTGATCATATTTTTATCATAATACTTTTTTCCTTTTTTCTGAGGTGCGTCGGACACTTGTCCATTTTTCTTTCCTGATTTTTCATACTTTTGCATAGCCCATGCCTCTAATACAATACTACTTCAGAAGAGTGAATCTTTCTTTATTTGTAAGGATCTCGATCTTAGAGCATAATAAATTTCTCAACAAAGAACTCAGTATTAAAGTAAGCAATGATTGATTTTATGAATAACTTTGGCAGGAAATTTATTTACTACAGAGGAGAAGTGTTGCTAATCTCTTTTTAACTTTGCAAGTAAAATTCTCCAATGCTCATACTTTTAAGAATTGAGTTCTCATTATCCTTCTATCATATTCCACAACAACTCTAAGTAATATGGGTTTCTTCAAGTTTTTATCAAAGCAGGTCTTTTCAAAAAAGGTTTTGTGAGATTCTATACCATGAGCATGTCAAAATAATCTTTCCTATTTAATTAGAGTTTAATGATTGTGTGTTATTGACAAGAATATATTTTTAATTCGAACAGAAGCTTAAACATCGAGAAATAGAGTGTAGCAATTGCATACCGAATCGTGGACGAAGGAGGAGGCCCGGGATGCCGACCCCTAACCGACCGGTGGGGCCCTCCAACCGGTCGGTTGGGCTTAGGACCCAACCACGGCCCGCTTCGTGGTGCGTGATCTCGATGACGAAGTCTTCTATTTTATGCAGCTTTCGCGATCAGTTTTCGGTAATTCTGTCGTCGTCTTCTCCCCCACACTTATTTTTTGTTTTCTGCTAATCACAACATGTGGAGACAAGACACATATCCAAAATAACATGATAAAAGATTACTCTAACAAAAACTTTATTGATACTTAAAGCACTTTTATTACACAATAAATTAACTAAACAAAGCTTCTAACAAAACACGACTCTGCAAACACGAGTGCCTTATCAAACTATTGATGAACTATCTCTCAGTCCTCTCCCTCGAGTAGATTACCTATCGTAGAGGCTACACTAACAACCTTAGCCTTCAGGCTAATGTGTTTAGTTACATACTTATTCAGCACATCGGTCATCTGTTTTGTAGCCTTAGCTAGCTTATCTCTTTTTAAGCTCTAAGTTATCTCTCTCAAGGTCTTCAATCCTATCCCTGAGGCGATCTAACTGTGTGGTCCTCTTGCGCTTAGCCGCGAGATTAGGAGTGGTGGGTGCCCTCTTCACTAGTGGAGTGACCTTGATCTACTCAGGGTGACCACAAACTCCATCAATGCGCGGACGCGGAGATGTAGATGTGTATTTTATGACCTTGGGTTCCCCACACTTGTTCGTCTTCAGCCCGACGAGTGTCTCATTGGGCCTGGGAGGAAGAAGCGGGAGCGACTTGGAGACGGAGAATGTCGGGAGTCCTCTTGCCGGCACCGCTTGAGCATAGAGAGCTTGTTGACGATGCGGCGAGGCCTCTTCTGGTGGGATCACATCAACGGGTGTCGACGAGTCAACATGGGCGATCTCCTTTGACTGCGTTACGGCAAGCTCCTTCGATGGGGTGACGACAAGAGCCATCTAGTCGTCGGCGGGCTCATTGAGGTCGATCCTTGGATAGAGCGTTGGTGGGAGGAAAGCTCTGCTGCTGCTGGTATTCTACAAGGAGGCTGCAATGAATCTAGAGGCAGGCCTGGGTCTGGTTTTATAGTTGAGGTGGCTTGGAGAGGAGGCTGAATGATAAGCATGATAGGTTCATTACGGGAGTTATCGATTCTGCGGATCAGGGTACTAGAATGGATACGAGTGAGAGTCTAGACACGTAACGAAAGAAGGCAGACGACGAGGGGGCTCCAGGGCAGACCGGTCGGTCTCCCTAGGAGACCGGTCGGTCCCACCCTATGGCTGCTCGTGGGTCCGTCGCTCGTGGTGTCTTTAAACTTGATCCTAATCCTAGAAAATATATGCCCGATGCGCGAACTTTACCAGAAAATGACGATAGTGAAAATCTATGGGATAATAAAGAATTGGATGACATCCAACTCTTCAGGACTCTTTTCAGGTTCTAGAAAAAAATCTTAAGACGTTGCCCATTTACCTTGAATAGCGTTCCTTCGTCATTTTGAAGTGTAATGGCTCCATGTGATGAAGTGGCTACCACCGTAAAAGGTCCTTCCCATTTGCTTTGTAGTTTTCCATGCCCGAACAACTTTACCCTGGAATTAAAGAGTAATACCTTGTCTCCCAGAGTGAAGCTCTTCTTCTTGATTCTCTTTTCATGCCACCTCTTTGTTCTCTCTTTGTAAATTCTTGCATTATGATATGCCTTTTCGCGCCATTCATCTAGTTCAGAGAGTTGCATCTGAAGGACCGAAAATGCGAAAGCAAGGCGACCAGAGGGGGGGGGGGTGAATGGGAGCCTAAAATTTCTTCTCAGAAATTACAGCCTCTGTCCCAACAAAATCAACCCCAAAAGCTTCGGACTCAAACGTGATGCCCACGACCCTCGGAAAGACGGTGGATGATCCCTAGGATCACAGCGAGGCACCACACAAGAGAGCAAACCAAAACTCTCAAAACCCCGAGTCAAGTTCGTGCCTAAAAGACCACTCCCAAACGTAGATAGAGGGCTACGTCGGGATTCGTGCAAATACCGATGCTAACGCGTAGCAAAGATATGTAGAGAGGTTCCTAGGTGAACTCTAGGAGCAAACGAGAAATCCGTAAACAAAGCGGAAAAGCCGGGAGGGCCAACGCACTAAAACTGCACAAACTGCAGACTCCCGGACAGTCCGCTGTTAGGCTCCCGGACTGTCCAGTGAAGGCCGGACTGTCCGCCACACTGGGGCCGGACTGTCCGCCGGCAAAAGGACTCAAATCGAACTGTTCTGCAACAGCCCTGGACGAGTCCTAGACAGTCCACGGTTTGCACGCCGGACTGTCCGCGGTTCATGTGAACAGTGAACACAGAGCGTCCGATGAAGACCCCGGACTGTCCGCGGGTCCTGGCGGACTGTCCGCCGGCTACGAAGCAAAAACAGCAAAGGTGCTGCACAGACCCTGCGCGACTCACGGACTGTCCGCTCCTGTCACTGGCGGACTATCCGCCGGTCACCTGAGGGGAAAAGCGCTGAGGCAAACAGCCACTGCTCAGGCTGGAACCCCGACTCGCGGACTGTCCGCGGCTGGGGGGCGGACAGTCTGCCACTGCCCAGAAACCCCAAAATCCCCATGGGACAAAACCAAAATCGATTGGATCTTCACCAAATCGAACGGGGCTGCAACCAAACTTCTCCCAAGTGTTCTTCTACGTGTTGGGAAGCTAATCCTAGGATATCATCGCTTCAACCCAACTAATCCATGAGAAATCCGAAGAACACTAGAAAACGGGAAGAACGAAGAACAAAAACGATTTCAGCCCGATCTACTTGTTCGTGAGGGTAGAGATGAATTCCTCCGGTGGAAATGTTCTCCTCACTTCAAAGAACAAGTTGATTCAAACGGAATCGCAAAAGACGCAGCGTAGAGGGAGATCGGGGGAGGAGAAAATCGTGGAGAAAAGAAGAACGCGAAGAACAAATTCAAAACGCGAATTCAACCACGAAATTGATCCTTGGATTCAGAGGAATGGATGATTCATTAATCACTTGGTGTCGGTCTACAAGCCAATCCTAGCAACACAAAGCTTGGATGGCAAAAAGGTCAAGAACAAGAGCCAACTCTCCCTAACCCTAGCCTTCTCTCACAGGAACAAAATTAGAGAGACGCCTCCAAGAATTCCCCAAGGATACGGCTGCCCTAGCAGCCCCCTTCATATATATAGGCGCACGTCCGAAGACAACAACGTCCTTACATTAAGCACTCAACCCAAATACCCCCCAGGGGTAAAACCATCCAGTCCGGCCAATCTTCATCCGACGGCCACGCCCGCACATCCGGTAGCTTCGCCTCGACGCGACCTCCCTGATGCCGCCACGTGCCGCCACCGTCGACCACCGCGCCTTCTCGTGGATAGCTTCGCCGCCGCGCCAGCCTCTCCACGCCGCCACGCGTCGACCGTCCTTTCGAACCACCCCGGTTTTGAGGCCCAAACCGGTAAACCCGCCAGCCCAGGTTTTGAGGCCCAAACCTGGATACCGTCCACCCCGAGTTTTGAGGCCCAAACTCGGAAACCCGCGAGCCCAGGTTTTGAGGCCCAAACCTGGAAACCGTCCTCGCCGAGTTTTGAGGCCCAAACTCGGAAACCGGCCACCCCAGGTTTTGAGGCCCAAACCTAGAAACCGTCGATGGTAGCTTTTTGAGTCTCAGCTACCGAACCCGCACCGTAGACGGGATGTGGTTCGCACACCCCGACCACCGGCACCGATGCCGATGCATGTCCAGCCTCCACGCCAGGCACAACGCCTTCGCCTTCCTTCTTGACTCGGCCGACGGCACTTGCGCCGCACGCAAGCCCGTGTCCGACCTCCCGCCAAGTGCCACGATGCTATCGTCTTCCTCCCAACTCGGCCGATGCATCGCACATCCCCATGTGCTCCTGCTCGTCGATGCCACGTGCCAGCTACCACAGCTGGTCCTCTGGCCCTCCGGTCCGTCGGTCCAAGCCTCACGTCCGCCCTTCACCGCTCTGGGTACATCGGCATGGCACGTCCGCCGCACGGCACGCCCATCCTTCACCGCTCCCGGTCCGTCGGCACGGCACGTCTCTACTTGACCTTCACCTCGCCATTGACCACTGTATCCGAGCTCCACACCTGCACATCAACACAGCCAAGAGACACATGTTGCACACGCACACCAACACATAAACACCACAACTCAACGCCACCGGTTAGTCATAAACATTAAGCGCATAGCAAGATATGGACTAAACCGGGTAAAACCTCAAACCTTCCTCATCAAAGTCAATCATTCATCATACATGTTCTCAATCTCCCCCTTGATGAATGCATTGACTAACAATAAAACCAAAAAGGAAGGGTTTGAAGGCGAGCCTCACTCAAGTGCCCAAAAGCCAAGCAAAAGCAAACACAAGGCCACTTGAGATGAGGAAGGATCATGAAAACTCCAAATAAAAGGTCTCGGTCCCAAAAGAAATGGGAAAAGTGGGCAAAGCCTCCACACAACCGAAGAGTCAAGAGAAACAAGAGTTTCTTGAATCCCAAAAGGCACTTGAAAACCAATCTCATATAAATTGTCAAACAATCATCACAAAAGAGAAGAGACCAAGGTACTTATCCACTTGGGTTCACTTGGGTCGAGATTTCTCCCCCCTTTTTCTCTTTCCCCTTTTTCTCTTTCTCTTTCTCTTTCTCCCGCTTGATGATTGAATTGACAAAAACTAGGCACAAGAGATGGTTGGAGATACCAAAACCGAAAACTTGGTCCCCAAAGACATGGGCAATGGCTCAACGCAACCAAGCAAAGGATCGGAGCAATAACTCATCAAAGAGCAAAACTCGATCACACAGAGCAAAAGACTTGGTTCCCAAAGACATGGGCAACGGCTCGACGCAACCAAGTCAAAAATGAGCTAGCCCTCAAGAAGAGGCAGAAAAGGCTCAACACTACTAGCTCAAGGCTCGATACCAATTGAGGCTGAATCAACGCATAAGAATGCAAAAACTGATCACAAACAGCCAAGAACTAGTGAAAACAACTAGTTCCTCAAGACAGAGACACATAGGCTCGACGCAACTAGCTGAAGGGTCCATACCAATCGAAAATATCAAGCAAAAACTGCTAGTCCCTCTAGAGAGGCTAAAACGGCTCAACACGACTAGCAAGCTCGATACCGACTGAGAAAAACCACAAGAGACGCTCAACACTAAATGGAGCACAAACACTCGGAGCACGCGGAGAAGCAGCAAGACAAAAATGACTCTCCCTGAAAGCAAGCCTATATACAAAAGCTATGTAGCAAAGCTCATGACACCAATTACATTCCATACCAAAAGATGGATACCAAATGAAACACATAAAAGAGCTATACCGAGTGAAGAAGAACATAAAAGAGCTAAACTCCCTTTTGCTCAAAGCTCTCCCCAAAATGCATGACTCTCCCCTTTGTGCCAACACTAAAACTCCCCCTTGCAAACAGCTTCTCCCCCTTGACAAAAGGGAACATGCTGAGGGGTTTTGACATTTTTCACAAAGTTGACACAAACACAAGACAAGTCATCAACCAAAAGCATATGGGGGCATGAAAAGCACTGAAAGTGACCACAAAGTGTATCGGAGCTGGGGGTATGTACACTAAGCTAAAAAGCATGATATGCACAATGCAACAGCTTCAAGTGTATACCAATCAGAATGAAAAGATGCTCAAAAGGGTGCTGCCCTGAAGGTGTAGCAATCAATACAAATGCTAGCAAAGGCTCAAACTAATCAAATGAATACAAAATATGAACAATTAAGCTCATGAGCAGTTTTAAGCCATTCAAAAGCAGTTCACCACTAAAAATAGCACTTAGCATGAATAGACAGGAAATCAAACAAGTGCTAACTCTGGTATACAAGGTGAACTACCCCTAGCAAAGTTCAATCATCATGCTATAGAATGAAACATAGACTTGTGATTTCAGATTGTAATCGGAGTTGCAGCGGTGAAATTACACAAGTTTAAATTCAGCATGTGATTGCGAGAGGTTGAAAGCATGGTCATTGCCTAACTTTTCAACCGGGCTAAGCCTATGCAAGAAAAGCAATCGGAAGCTTAAAGCACCGGTTTCGGTCTTACACTACACGACTCAAGTTTAACTCAAATGTGCAATGAGAAACAGTCTCGATACCGTGATGTGCTGACACATGCAATCCCATCTCGATCTTTTCATTTCACTAATACTTGGATCAAATTTTAAGCACAATGTAAATATGAACAATCCAAGCAAGTGAATGACTCAGTGCAAGAGACATAGCAACCTAGCATACAAAAGATAGCACAGGTGATCTCAACACATCCTACCCATGCTAGTTGCCAATCTCAATGGTGAACAAATTAAAGGTTTCATAGTTGATTAGTCAAGTTCACCATTTGCAAAAATAGCTTAGCTCATAACATGTATCAAGTGATCAAAAAGAGCCTAAGCTACAAGCATCATCATGAATAGACAGGGCATACCAACAAGAGCATAATCTCATTCTCATTACTATATTCATGAAGCTCTAAAATGCAAGATATACATGACAAAATGCATGCAAAAGCTAGTCTATCAAAGACAAAACAAAACTAGCCTAAAAAGGAAAACCCAAAACAAAAAGGGTATCGGAGAAGCCCAACTAAGATACAACAAGCAAAATGCTTCCCCAACTAAAAGGGAAACACGCACCAAAGATACAAAAGAAGAGCCAAGAAACACTCAAGCGACCAGCCAGTAAAATCCACTTCGGAAAAAACCACACAGCGAAGGGGTCAAAGAAGACGAGTACCAAACACGAACTCAGAAGTGTGTCAGGGGTACCTCATGAGTGCATGACCGCCTGCTGGTGTGATACCCGAGGGGACACATGAATCTGCTGAACTCCGGGGCGCCTGCCTCGCCGAAGTCGTCTCCCCCTCGTCTGATGCTGTCGCTCCCACAGGTGCAGCTAGTGCTCGCTGGAGAGCTGCTCGAACGGAACCCCAAGTCGTGGAAGAAGTGGGATCGGGTCCGTGAGCCGAAATGCTCTCTCCAGGCTCCTGTTCTCCTGCACACTCAAAAGCAGAAGAAACACAAGGCGTTGTCTCGTCCAGTGTGACCTCAAGGTCTCCACGAAAACGGTTAGTCACATAATAAGCATGAGGTGAACTCTCAACAAAAAAGAGATCTACCTATGAATGATACCGCAAGGAGATCTGAACTCAAACTAGTCAAAACTACCATGCAACAGGATAAAGCACTGTATAGCAAAATGTCATCTAAAGACATGATCAACCCAAACACAGCCTAGACCTCAACACATGCTACAATGCAAGATAATGATAGCAATATATCCAAAAGCATGTAACATGATAAAATTGTGGAAAGGCTAGTGCTCAAACTAATCATATCAACAGGATACATGTAGCTACACAAAACTAGCACCTGACAAATGACACCTAATAAACATCACACCTCTACAAGTAAAGCTCATGGAGAAGTATGATAAAGCATGGCATAATGTTCATGAGGATCACAGACTAGCATGAAAATTGGCTACTCCACAAAACTATACATAAAGCTAGCATGACATATGATATACAAGATAGCACATGCTAGACTAAGACAAAACATGATACACAAGAAAATGTACATGCAAGAACTATACAAGTGAGCACATGAAGAACCATCTCATACCATAAGACATAAATAATGGATGTATAGGTTATGAGTGTATAAGAAAGCTCACCAGATAACAAAAGCCTCTTTGGAGGCAAATCTAAGCAGGATGCAGAGAACCATCAAAAACTTGATCACATCTAAAAGATCAAGCTCCATTCGGCGCATGTTCTCCACCCCGCATCCTCATATCTACACACAAGAGGACAAAGTAACCCGAGTCTTGGATCCTGAAGGATTAGCAAGCATGTACTTGGGAATCCAGGACTTGGTCACAAATCTCAACTTATCATGTGGGTTAGCATGATGCAAGTGTTGGTTCAAATGCAATTGAGAAACACCCTTGGAAGCATTCCTCAAAAGGACAACTCGAGGAGAAGAACGAGTCGTACCACGGGAAAAGAGGCAAACATCTTCCAAGGTTTTTGTAGAAGAACCAAAAGAAGCATCATGAGAAGCATGGCGTGGACCAAGAGAAGAAGCACTAGAGGCATGTCCACGATCATGACCTATCCCACTAGAAAAGGAGTCATAAAACCCATCAACAAAAATGGGCTTCTTACTAGGAGCACAAGCGTTCATGCCATGGGAAAAGCTTGGCGCAAGCGTTTGGCACGCTGATAGCAAAAGCTTTCTTGATGCCCATCTTTCTCACAAAAAGAGCAATGGTACAAAGGCCTACTGGAAGGCACACCATTCTCCGACAAGTGAGAAGTCCCTTGGGACTTAGAACAAGAAGCTTCAACGTTCAACTTGGTGCCAACACTCGGAGCACACGTGCCATGGGAAAGGCTACGTGGCTTCCTAAAAGCCTTAGCTCGAATACGCCGCTCGTGCTTGACACGGCGAAAACAAAAATCGAGTGAATGTCCATCCTTCTTGCAAAAGGTGCAATGGAAAACCAGATTAGGAGCACGAGTCCCAAAAATATGAGAAGCACCCCTGTCAAGAGAAGTCCCTTGGACATCACTCGAAGAACCAACAAGGTTAGGAGTAGCTATGAAAGAGCTATCCGAAACCTTGACACTAATGCTATCGTCAAAAGAGTCACGCGCAACACAAGAACTCAACTCCAGTTGCAAAGATGCAGACTTGGAAACATCAACATCGGAGTTGGAAGAAATGCGTGACTCAAACGACTTAGCACAAAGACTCTTGCATCTTTTGGCTAAAACCTCATTTTCAAACATGAGGCGATCACAAGTACCACAAGGAATGTTTTTCAAATTTTCCATCTCCTCCCTAATGCACTCGGCATATGTGGTACGCAAGAGTTCATTTTCTTTTTCAAGGTTGGCACTCATATCATTGTGCTCAGCCAACTTGGCGCTCATATCGTCACGCAAAAGCTTCAAAGCCAAAACTTCTTTTTCTAAATCAATGCAAGATGTGCAAATGAGATCGGTGGAAGAAACATCACCATTCACATCAAGCAAAGAATCATGATTAGCACAAGAAGTAAGGCAAGCATTCTTATTCAAAGAGCATGAGCTACAAGGTTTAGAATTTAATTCATCAATTTTAGCCCTAGCATGCTCAAGCTCATCTACACATGTCCTGTGAGTCAGACTTAATTCTCTAAGTCTAGCAACAAAAGATTCACAGGAATCACATGGTGACAAAGCATTTGACTTAAGCAAGGCTAATTCAGTTTTAGCACAATCGAGGTCCTTGCGCAAGTCAATGCAAACTAAACATGGTTTGGAAGCATTGGATTTCAACAATTCAATCTCAGATTTTAAGCTAGCAAGAGAAAAGCCTAGCTCATCATTCTTCCTAACCATGTTACTACAAGAGGTGCAATGCAAAGAGGCACTAGACTTCAACTTAGCGATGGAGCATTTTAATTTTTCTACCTTTCTACGCAAGGTATCACAAAGCTCATCATCCCTAGAGCAAGCCTCATATAAGTTGTGCAAAGCCACAAGACCACAAGCAAGTGTACCTCTCTTGGCCTTGCCAAGTTGATGTAGGAGATCCTCCAGTGAAAGCTCGTCATGTCGTAGAAGGTTCAACAGATCGTTCACCTCGCGATCCCTCTCATCAACTGCACTCCTCCTTCTTCCCAAGATGTCGTCCTTGGAAACATTCATGCTGAAAGACAAAGACATACTTGAAGAAGAGCTTGGTGCTATTTCAAAAAGCACCATTAGTGTTAGCCAAACAAAAGCTCAACACCTCGACACGCGAAGTCGGAAACACAACCGCTCTCAAAAGGTCGCCTTCGCGGATCCGGAACCGGTTAAGGTAGAGAGATCCTTAACTGGCTCTGATACCAAGTGAAGGACCGAAAATGCTAAAGCAAGGCAACCAGAGGGGGGGTGAATGGGAGCCTAAAATTTCTTCTATGAAATTACGGCCTCTGTCCCAACAAAATCAACCCCAAAAGCTTCGGACTCAAACGTGATGCCCACGACCCTCAGAAAGAGGGTGGATGATCCCTAGGATCACAGCGAGGCACCACACAAGAGAGCAAACCAAAACTCTCAAAACCCCGAGTCAAGTTCGTGCCTAAAAGACCACTCCCAAACGTAGATAGAGGGCTACGTCGGGATTCCTCCAAATACCGATGCTAACGCGTAGCAAAGATATGTAGAGAGGTTCCTAGGTGAACTCTAGGAGCAAACGAGAAGTCCGGAAACAAAGCGGAAAAGCCGAGAGGGCCAACGCACTAAAACTGCACAAACTGCAGACTCCCGGACAGTCCGCCGTTAGGCTCCCGGACTGTCCGGTGAAGGCCGGACTGTCCGCCACACGGGGGCCGGACTGTCCGCCGGCAAAAGGACTCAAATCGAACTGTTCTGCAACAGCCCTGGACGAGTCCCGGACAGTCCGCGGTTTGCACGCCGGACTGTCCGCGGTTCACGTGAACAGTGAACACAGAGCGTCCGATGCCTGCCCGTAGCAGCGTCCGATGAAGACCCCGGACTGTCCGCGGGTCCTGGCGGACTGTCTGCCGGCTACGAAGCAAAAACAGCAAAGGTGCTGCACAGACCCTGCGCGACTCGCGGACTGTCCACTCCTGTCACTGGCGGACTGTCCGCCGGTTACCCGAGGGGAAAAGCGCCGAGGCAAACAGCCACTGCTCAGGCTGGAACTCCGACTCGCGGACTGTCCGCGGCTGGGGGGGCGGACAGTCCGCCACTGCCCAGAAACCCCAAAATCCCCACGGGACAAAACCAAAATCGATTGGATCTTCACCAAATCGAATGGGGCTGCAACCAAACTTCTCCCAAGTGTTCTTCTACGTGTTGGGAAGCTAATCCTAGGATATCATCGCTTCAACCCAACTAATCCATGAGAAATCCGAAGAACACTAGAAAAGGGGAAGAACGAAGAACAAAAACGATTTCAGCCCAATCTACTTGTTCGTGAGGCTAGAGATAAATTCCTCTGGTGGAAATGTTCTCCTCACTTCAAAGAACAAGTTGATTCAAACGGAATCGCAAAAGACGCAGCGTAGAGGGAGATCGGGGGAGGAGAAAATCGTGGAGAAAAGAAGAACGCGAAGAACAAATTCAAAATGCGAATTCAACCACGAAATTGATCCTTGGATTTAGAGGAATGGATGATTCATTAATCACTTGGTGTCGGGCTACAAGCCAATCCTAGCAACACAAAGCTTGGATGGCAAAAAGCTCAAGAACAAGAGCCAACTCTCCCTAACCCTAGCCTTCTCTCACAGGAACAAAATGAGAGAGACGCCTCCAAGAATTCCGCAAGGATACGGCTGCCCTAGCAGCCCTCTTCATATATATAGGCACACGTCCGAAGACAAAAACGCCCTTACATTAAGCACTCAACCCAAATACCCCCCAGGGGTAAAACCGTCCAGTCCGATCAATCTTCATCCGATAGCCACGCCCGCACATCTGGTAGCTTCGCCTCGACGCGACCTCCCTGATGCCGCCACGTGCCGCCACCGTCGACCACCGCGCCTTCTCGTGGATAGCTTCGCCGCCGCGCCAGCCTCTCCACGCCGCCACGCGTCGACCGTCCTTTCGGACCACCCCCGGTTTTGAGGCCCAAACCGGTAAACCCGCCAGCCCAGGTTTTGAGGCCCAAACCTAGAAACCGTCCACCCTGAGTTTTGAGGCCCAAACTCGGAAACCCGCGAGCCAAGGTTTTGAGGCCCAAACCTGGAAACCGTCCTCGCTGAGTTTTGAGGCCCAAACTCGGAAACCGGCCACCCCAGGTTTTGAGGCCCAAACCTGGAAACCGTCGATGGTAGCTTTTTGAGGCTCAGCTACCGAACCCGCACCGTAGACGGGATGTGGTTCGCACACCCCGACCACCGGCACCGATGCCGATGCATGTCCAGCCTCCACGCCGGGCACAACGCCTTTGCCTTCCTTCTTGACTCGGCCGACGGCACTTGCGCCGCACGTAAGCCCATGTCCGACCTCCCGCCAAGTGTCACGACGCCACGTCTTCCTCCTGACTCGGCCGATGCATCGCACATCCCATGTGCTCCTGCTCGCCGATGCCACGTGCCAGCTACCACAGCTGGTCCTCTGGCCCTCCGGTCCGTCGGTCCAAGCCTCACGTCTGCCCTTCACCGCTCTGGGTACATCGACATGGCACGTCCGCCGCACGGCACGCCCATCCTTCACCGCTCCCGGTCCGTCGGCACGGCACGTCTCTACTTGACCTTCACCTCGCCATAGACCACTGTATCTGAGCTCCATACCTGCACACCAACACAGCCAAGAGACACATGTTGCACACGCACACCAACCCATAAACACAACACAACTCACGCCACCGGTTAGTCATAAACATTAAGCGCATAGCAAATAATGACTCAACCGGGTAAAGCCTCAAACCATCCTCATCAAAGTCAATCATTCATCATATATGTTCTCAATCTCCCCCTTGATGAATGCATTGACTAAAAATAAAACCACAACTCAACGCCACCGGTTAGTCATAAACATTAAGCGCATAGCAAGATATGGACTAAACCGGGTAAAACCTCAAACCTTCCTCATCAAAGTCAATCATTCATCATACATGTTCTCAGCATCTTCCTCCTGACTCCTGTAGCTTCTAAATCCATGTTCCACCTTTTGATTGCCCAGTGAGCTTTAAATTCTAGTTCCATTGGTAAGTGACAAGTCTTCCCGTAAACGAGTTGATATGGAGACATTCCCATTGGTGTTTTGTAGGTCGTACGATAAGCCCACAGTGCTTCTGGTAGTCTATCTTTCTATTGTGTTCCCATCTCATCGATCATTTTTTGCAGAATATTCTTGATTTGCTTGTTCGATGTTTCTGCTTGGCCACTTGTCTGAGGGTGATAGGGAGTGGCAACATTGTGATGGATCCCATGACTTGTCAGATACTTATGAAAGCCTTTGTCAATAAAGTGTGTTCCCCCATCACTAATTACCATCCTTGGCACTCCAAATCTTGGAAATATCACCTCCTCGAACATCCTCTGAGAGTTTCTTGCATTAGCAGACTTGCATGGCACTGTTTCGACCCATTTTGAGACGTAGTCGACAGCAACCAGGATGTACTCATGGTTCCTTGATTTAGGGAATGGTCCCATGTAATCAATTCCCCAGACATCGAAAAGCTCAATCTGAAGGTTGTTGGTGAGTGGCATGGCATCTCTGGTGTTGATGCTGTCGTGCCTCTGACATGGTCCACACCTCCGGACAAAGTCTTTTGTGTCTTGGTACATGGTAGGCCAGAAAAATCCACTTTGCCAGATCTTCACATGTGTTCGGAATGCCCCATAATGTCCTCCATATGGTGAAGAGTGACAGCGTTCAATGATCTTGATTCCTTCTTCAGATGGCACACATCTTCTGAGTAATCCATCAGAGCATACTCTGAATAGATATGGATCATCCCATATGTGGATCCTACTCTCATAGATCAGCTTCTTCTTATTTGCTCCTAGTGATACGTACCCTGCAACTATAAAATTGACAATATTTGCATACCAGGGGTCAGATCTAGAGACTTGAAAAAGCATGTCATCCCTGAGTGAGTCATTTATAGGCAATTCCTGAGGATTTTCAAAATGCATTCTAGACAAGTGATCGGCTACAGAGTTTTCTACTCCTTTCTTATCTTTTATTTCTAAGTCAAATTCTTGGAGTAACAAAACCCATCTTATCAAGCGTGGCTTAGCATCTTTTTTAGTGAGCAGGTACTTTAGTGCAACATGATCAGTAAAAAACAATCACCTTTGATCCCACTAAATAAGATCTAAACTTGTCTATGGCAAAAACAACAGCCAAAAGTTCTTTTTCAGTAGTAGCATAATTAAGTTGAGGTCCTGTTAAAGTTTTACTGGCATGAGCGACTACATGATGCTTTTTATCTTTATATTGTCCTAGCACAGCTCCCACAACAAAATCACTTGCATCACACATGATCTCAAAAGGTAGAGACCAATCAGGAGGTTGAATGACAGGTGCAGAAGTAAGTGCTTTCTTAAGAGTGTTAAAAGACTCTAAGCATGCATCATGAAATTCAAAAGGAACATCCTTGGCCAAAAGATTTGTAAGTGGTCTAGCAATGTGAGAAAAATCTTTTATAAACCTACGGTAAAAACCAGCATGGCCAAGAAAACATCGAATTCCTTTGACATTAATCGGTGGAGGCAAACGTTCAATTACTTCAATTTTAGCTTTGTCTACCTCAATTCCACGTTCAGACACTAAGTGACCCAACACTATGCCCTCTTTAACCATAAAGTGACATTTTTCCCAATTAAGGACTAAGTGCTTTTCTTCACATCTTTGCAAAACCTTGTCTAATTTTTCAAGACAACCATCAAAAGTTTTTCCATAAACAGAAAAGTCATCCATGAAAACTTCCATGATTTCTTCAATCATATGCATTACATAATCCAAAAGGCATTCGGCGATAAGAATAAGTTCCGTAAGGACATGTAAAAGTGGTTTTGCTTTGATCATCTGGGTGGATTGGGATTTGGTGATATCCAGAATATCCATCAAGAAAACAAAAGAAAGAGTGATTGACTAACCGTTCTAACATTTCATTTATGAAAGGTAGCGGGAAGTGATCTTTCTTAGTTGCCTTGTTTATATTTCTGTAATCAATACACATTCTCCAACCAGTAACAGTTCTTTGTGGAATTAATTCGTTCTTCTCATTCTTTACCACAGTCATGCCTCCCTTCTTAGGCACAACTTGGACAGGGCTCACCCACTCACTATGTGGCACAGGATAAATGATCCCGGCATGCAAGAGCTTCAAAACCTCCTTCTTTAGTACCTCTCTCATCGCATTGTTAAGCCTGCGTTGTGGCTCTCTAGATGGTGATATGTTAGAATCAGTGGGAATGCGATGGGTGCAGAAAGCGGGGTTGATTCCCTTTAGGTCGTGGAGTGAATAACCAAAAGCTGATTTATGCTTTTCTAAAACCGTGATTATCCTAGAAGTCTGTTCCTGAGTAAGATTGTCATTTATGATCACATGAAACTCAGGATCATTATTCAAGAAAGCATATCGAAGCCCAGAAGGTAAGGGTTTTAACTCTATGGGAGGTTTAGGAGGTTCTTGTAAGGAATCTAGAGGATCTGGATCTGGTGTCATGTCCTCTTCCTTAGTGAAAAACTGAGCATCTTCTTCATATTCAGGTTCATTTATTATTTGAAGAGATGCTTCCTTAGTTTCTTCCATAGGATCTGGCTCAGGACAAGACTCATTCTTAGCATTTAGAGTGTGAGTGATAGGTATGGTTCCTTTAAGATTTTTCCCAAGACAGAAGTTTAAGATCCCTGTTTGGCCTTCATGAATGAGTTGTTTAAGTTGCTGGCCTATCAGAAGATTAAACTCTTTAATATCAAAAATATAAAAGCTTAAGTGTATTAGAGTGTTATCTATAGTGAAAGGTAGGACATACATGATTCCTGGGCTAGGAATAACATGTCCTGAAGGGCTTTTTAACAATTTAGCTGTTGGGGTAAGTGGTATCTGTTTTAATAAATCTTGAGCAAAGGTTTCAGACATAATGTTGATTCCCACAACAGGATTATAGAGAGCTTCGAAGGGTTGTTGATGGATTTGGCATTGAATGTGTGTAGAAGGTGAATTTAAGCGGATTACATCAGTGGAAAGCTCTGATTCTTCTAACCATTCATGACTTATTATAGAGGCTAGCCTCTTTGTAGTCTCTTTTAGGAAAGCCTTATCAGTAAGTTTTTCAAGTGATGGTTTTTGATTTTGTGGTTTCCTAATTATGTGATATTTTGAGGTATTACCAAATTCGGTAAAATATTCATCCTCGAAATCAAAGGTGTCTCCTAAGATTGAGGTTTCCCTCTCACTAGGAATTAAGGCTGATGTTTGTTCATGATTCAGAATGGATATAGGCTCAGCTTCTGGATTTACTTCTAGTGATTCTTGTGGTTTAACTTCGGGAGTGGGAGTAATTTGAGATAAGTTTTGCAACATTTCTCTTGCCTTGGAGGCTAGGGTATGTAGGAATGATCCGTTTGAAGCTAAGTTAAGGTAATTAGAAGTTTTTCTATTCAGACCATTATAAAAGTGTTGAAGCAAGACAGGGTCTCGAATAGATAAGGCTGGACCAGAGCGGACAAGATTATTGAATCTTTCCCAGGCTGCAATTAGAGACTCATCATCTTCTTGGATGAAGGACAAAATCTCTAAGCGAAGACAAATAATTTTGGAGACAGGGAAGTATTCTAAGCAAAAGCTAGAGCAGAGTTCTTTCCAATCCCCATTTTTACTTGGTGCAGTTTGAAGGTACCATGTTTTAGCTTTTCCCTCTAAAGAGAATGGAAAAAGTTTCCATCTAAGGGTTTCGTCAGACATGCCTGCAATGTGTAGGCACGCACAGGTTTGTTCAAACTCATTTAAATGAATATGTGGATTTTCGTTTTCTAAGCTAGAAAAAGTTTGATTCTTAACCATTTCTATCAAGCATGGGCGTAGCTCGTGGTTGTCTGAAAGGATAGGCTTAGCAGATTTGGGCAACTCTAAGTCTACGACAGTGCGATAGGTATACTGGTTCAGTGGAATGGAATCTGTGGAGCTAGTGATTGGCTCTGAGAAATCCATTGTGAAAAGAATAAAAGGTAAAAGATATAGAAGATATAAAAGATAAAATATAAAAGATAAAAGATAAAGTATAATACAAGGTTATACTTAAGAAAAATGATCTACCATTCCCCGGCAACGGCGCCAGAAATGCTTGTTGGAATAAATTAATGCACACCCTACTTTATCCACAAGTGCACAGATAAAATCTACTGATGTAGCACTTCACCGGAGTAACCCAGTTTTAATATCGAACCCAAAGGAACGGATAGTGTTTAGTCTTGAAGAGTATAACCCCTGAGTAGCTAACAAGGACGGAGAAGCTAAAAGCATAGAGGGGATCACTAAGGTTATCTAAATGAGTGCTATGTTTATATTATGCTTAGTGGGGAAGTTGCCATAAAAGGTCACAAACAGAGTATGATTCTTTTATGCAAAAGTATACTCCTACCGGGCCTACACACGGGTAAGTGGACTATAGAAGAATCAATAAGGCTATAAGAGTCACCCTTGCGTACAACCACTACTACCGGCGTTATAGGAGGCAATTATGAGCTATCAAGTCTAAGCACCACGCTTACACTAAACCCACCAAACATGAGTTTTGGGTCAAACTGAGATGACTGGGTGCGTCCGTTCCAAAAAATTCAACTGCGAGTTTCTTCGTGCATCGGTGGGAAAACGGACCTCCCGCATGAGTTTTGCGGGACGGTTCCGCCCGAAATGAAAGTGCTAAAAACCCACCAAACATGAGTTTTGGGTCAAACTGAGATGATTGGGTGCGTCCGTTGCGAAAAATTCAACTGCAAGTTTTTTTCGTGCATCGGTGGGAAAAAAGACCCTCCCTCACGAGTTTTGCGGCACCGTTCCGCCGGAAATAAAAGTGTCAAAAATCCAACAAACATGAGTTTTGGGTCGAACGGAGATGATTGGGTGCGTCCGTTGCGAAAAATTCAACTGCGAGTTTTTTCGTGCATCGGTGGGAAAAAAGGCCCTCCCTCACGAGTTTTGCGGGGGTCAAACTGAGATGATTGGGTGCGTCCGTTCCGAAAAATTCAACTTTGAGTTTTTTCGTGCATCGGTGGGAAAAACGGCCCTCCCGCACGAGTTTTGCGGGACCGTTCCGTCGGAAATGAAAGTGATAAAAACCAAATAAACATGAGTTTTGTGTCAAACGGAGATGATTGGGTGCGTCCGTTGAGAAAAAAAATCAACAGCGAGTTTCTTCATGCATCGGTGGGAAAACGGCCCTCCCGCATGAGTTTTGCGGGACCGTTCCGCCCGAATGAATGTGCTAAAACCCCACCAAACATGAGTTTTGTGTCAAACTGAGATGATTGGGTGCGTCTGTTCCGAAAAATTCAACTGCGAGTTTTTTCGTGCATCAGTGGAAAAAACACCCTTCCCGCAGGAGTTTTGCGGGACCGTTCCGCCCGAAATGAAAGTGCTAAAAACCCACCAAACATGAGTTTTGGGTCAAACTGAGATGACTGGGTGCGTCCGTTCCAAAAAATTCAACTGCGTGTTTCTTCGTGCATCGGTGGGAAAATGGCCCTCCCGCATGAGTTTTGCGGGACCGTTCCGCCCGAAATGAAAGTGCTAAAAACCCACCAAACATGAGTTTTGGGTCAAACTGA
This sequence comes from Coix lacryma-jobi var. lacryma-jobi, assembly GCA_009763385.1. Lineage (NCBI taxonomy): Eukaryota > Viridiplantae > Streptophyta > Magnoliopsida > Poales > Poaceae > Coix > Coix lacryma-jobi. The sequence goes on along the minus strand of VDCT01000278.1, from coordinate 160,429 downwards.
GATGATTGGGTGCGTCCGTTGCGAAAAATTCAACTGCGAGTTTTTTCGTGCATCGGTGGGAAAAAGGACCCTCCCTCACGAGTTTTGCGGCACCGTTCCGCCGGAAATGAAAGTGCTAAAAACCCACCAAACATGAGTTTTGGGTCAAACTGAGAAGATTGGGTGCGTCCGTTGCGAAAAATTCAACTGCGAGTTTTCTCGTGCATCGGTGGGAAAAAAGGCCCTCCATCACGAGTTTTGCGAGGTCAAACTGAGATGATTGGGTGCGTCCGTTCCGAAAAATTCAACTACGAGTTTTTCGTGCATCGGTGGGAAAAATGGCCCTCCCGCACGAGTTTTGCGGGACCGTTCCGCCCGAAATGAAAGTGCTAAAAACCCACCATACATGAGTTTTGGGTCAAACTGAGATGATTGGGTGCGTCCATTCCGAAAAATTCAATTGCGAGTTTCTTCATGCATCGGTGGGAAAATGGCCTTCCCGCATGAGTTTTGCGGGACCGTTCTGCCCGAATGAATGTGCTAAAAACCCCCCAAACAAGAGTTTTGGGTCAAACTGAGATGATGGGGTGCGTCTGTTCTGAAAAATTCAACAGCGAGTTTTTTCGTGCATCAGTGGAAAAAACGGCCTTCCCGCACGAGTTTTGCGGGACCGTTCCGCCCGAAATGAAAGTGCTAAAAACCCACCAAACATGAGTTTTTGGTCAAACTGAGATGATTGGGTGCGTCCATTGCGAAAAATTCAACTGCAAGTTTTTTCGTGCATCGGTGGGAAAACGGCCCTCCCGCACGAGTTTTGCGGGACTGTTCCGCCGGAAATGAAAGTGCTAAAAATCCACCAAACATGAGTTTTGGGTCGAACGGAGATGATTGGGTGCGTCCGTTCCGAAAAATTCAATTGCGAGTTTCTTCATGCATCGGTGGGAAAACGGCCCTCCCGCGTGAGTTTTGCGGGACCGTTCCGCCCGAATGAATGTAGTAAAACCCCACCAAACATGAGTTTTGGGTCAAACTGAGATGATTGAGTGCGTCTGTTCCGAAAAATTCAACTGCGAGTTTTTTCGTGCATCAGTGCAAAAAACGGCCTTCCCGCACAAGTTTTGCGGGACCGTTCCAACCGAAATGAAAGTGCTAAAAACCCGCCAAACATGAGTTTTGGGTCAAATTGAGATGATTGGGTGTGTCCGCTCCGAAAAATTCAACTGCGAGTTTTTTCGTGCATCGGTGGGAAAACGGCCCTCGCGCAGGAGTTTTGCGGGACCATTCCGCCCGAAATGAAAGTGCTAAAAACCCACCAAACATGAGTTTTGGGTCAAACTGAGATGATTGGGTGCGTCCGTTGCGAAAAATTCAACTGCGAGTTTTTTCGTGCATCGGTGGGAAAAAAGGCCCTCCCTCACGAGTTTTGCTGGGGTCAAACTGAGATGATTGGGTGCGTCCGTTCCGAAAAATTCAACTGCGAGTTTTTTGGTGCATCAGTGGGAAAAAACGGCCCTCCCGCATGAGTTTTGTGGCACCGTTTCGCCCGAAATGAAAGTGATAAAAACCCACCAAACATGAGTTTTTGGTCAAACGGAGATGATTGAGTGCGTCCGTTGTGAAAAATTGAACTACGAGTTTTTTCGTGCATCGGTGGGAAAAATGGCCCTCCCGCACGAGTTTTGCGGCACCGTTCCACCGAAAATGAAAGTGCCAAAAATCCACCAAACATGAGTTTTGGGTCAAACGGAGATGATTAGGTGCGTCCGTTGCGAAAAATTCAACTGCGAGTTTTTTCGTGCATCGGCGGGAAAAAAGTCCCTCCCTCACGAGTTTTGCGGGGGTCAAACTGAGATGATTGGGTGCGTCCGTTGCGAAAAATTCAACTGCGAGTTTTTTCGTGCATCGGTGGGAAAACGGCCCTCCCGCACGAGTTTTGCGGGACTGTTCCGCCCGAAATGAAAGTGCTAAAAACCCACCAAACATGAGTTTTGGGTCAAACTGAGATGATTGGGTGCGTCCGTTCCGAAAAATTCAATTGCTAGTTTCTTCATGCATCGGTGGGAAAACGGCCCTCCCGCACGAGTTTTGCGGGACTGTTCCGCCCGAAATGAAAGTGCTAAAAACCCACCAAACATGAGTTTTGGGTCAAACTGAGATGATTGGGTGCGTCCGTTCCGAAAAATTCAATTGCTAGTTTCTTCATGCATCGATGGGAAAACGGCCCTCCCGCATGAGTTTTGCGGGACCGTTCCGCCCGAAATGAAAGTGCCAAAAATCCACCAAACATGAGTTTTGGGTCAAACGGAGATGATTGGGTGCGTCCGTTGCGAAAAATTCAACTGCGAGTTTTTTCGTGCATCGGTGGGAAAAAAGGCCCTCCCTCACGAGTTTTGCGGGGCTCAAACTGAGATGATTGGGTGCGTCCGTTCCGAAAAATTCAACTGTGAGTTTTTTCGTGCATCGGTGGGAAAAACGGCCCTTACGCACGAGTTTTGCGGGACCGTTCCGCCCGAAATGAAAGTGCTAAAAACCCACCAAACATGAGTTTTGGGTCAAACTGAGATGATTGGGTGCGTCCGTTCCAAAAAATTCAATTGCGAGTTTCATCATGCATCGGTGGGAAAACGACCCTCCCACATGAGTTTTGCGGGACCGTTCCGCCCGAATGAATGTGCTAAAAACCCACCAAACATGAGTTTTGGGTCAAACTGAGATGATTGGGTGCGTCTGTTCCGAAAAATTCAACTGCGAGTTTTTTCGTGCATCAGTGGAAAAAACGGCCTTCCCGCACGAATTTTGCGCGACCGTTCCAACCGAAATGAAAGTGCTAAAAACCTGCCAAACATGAGTTTTGGGTCAAACTGAGATGACTGGGTGCGTCCGTTCCGAAAAATTCAACTGCGAGTTTTTCGGTGCATCAGTGGGAAAAAACGGCCCTCCCGCATGAGTTTTGTGGCACCGTTCCGCCAGAAATGAAAGTGATAAAAACCCACCAAACATGAGTTTTTGGTCAAACGGAGATGATTGGGTGCGTCCGTTGCGAAAAATTCAACTATGAGTTTTTCCGTCCATCGGTGGGACAAACAGCCTTCCCGCACGAGTTTTGCGGGACCGTTCCGCCCGAAATGAAAGTGCAAAAAACCCACCAAAGATGAGTTTTGGGTCAAACTGAGATGACTGGGTGCGTCCGTTCCGAAAAATTCAACTGCGAGTTTCTTCGTGCATCGGTGGGAAAACGGGCCCCCCGCACGAGTTTTGCGACAACGTTCCGTCGGAAATGAAAGTGATAAAAACCCACTAAACATGAGTTTTGGGTCAAACGGAGATGATTGGGTGCGTCGGTTGAGAAAAAATCAACTGCGAGTTTTTTCGTGCATCGATGGGAAAAACGGCCCTCCCGCACGAGTTTTGCAGGACCGTTCCGCCCGAATGAATGTGCTAAAAACCCACCAAACATGAGTTTTGGGTCAAACTGAGATGATTGGGTGCGTCTGTTGCGAAAAATTCAACTGCGAGTTTTTTCGTGCATCGGTGGGAAAAACAGCCTTCCCGCACGAGTTTTGCGGGACCGTTCTGCCCGAAATCAAAGTGCTAAAAACCCACCAAACATGGGTTTTGGGTCAAACTGAGATGACTGGGTGCGTCCGTTCCGAAAAATTCAACTGCGAGTTTCTTCGTGCATCGTAGGGAAAACGGCCCTTCCGCATGAGTTTTGCGGGACCGTTTCGCCCGAAATGAAAGTGCTAAAAACCCACCAAACATGAGTTTTACGTCAAACTGAGATGATTGGGTGCCTCCGTTGCGAAAAATTCGACTGCGAATTTTTTCGTGCATCGGTGGGAAAAAGGCCCTCCCTCACAAGTTTTGCGGGGGTGAAACTGAGATGATTGGGTGCGTCCGATGCAAAAAATTCAACTGCGAGTTTTTTCGTGCATCGGTGGGAAAACGGCACTCCCGCACGAGTTTTGCGGGACCGTTCCGCCCGAAATGAAAGTGCTAAAACCCACCAAACATGAGTTTTGGGTCAAACTGAGATGATTGGGTGCGTCCGTTCCGAAAAATTCAATTGCGAGTTTCTTCATGCATCGGTGAGAAAACGACCCTCCCGCATGAGTTTTGCGGGACCGTTCCGCCCGAAATGAAAGTGCTAAAAACCCACCAAACATGAGTTTTGGGTCAAACGGAGATGATTGGGTGCGTCCGTTGAGAAAAAATCAACTGTGAGTTTTTTCGTGCATCGGTGGGAAAAACGGCCCTCCCGCACGAGTTTTGCGGGACCGTTCCGCCTGAATGAATGTGCTAAAAACCCACCAAACATGAGTTTTGGGTCAAACTGAGATGATTGGGTGCGTCCGTTCCAAAAAATTCAATTGCGACTTTCATCATGCATCGGTGGGAAAACGGCCGTCCCGCGTGAGTTTTGCGGGACCGTTCCGCCCGAATGAATGTGCTAAAAACCCACCAAACATGAGTTTTGGGTCAAACTGAGATGATTGGGTGCGTCTGTTCCAAAAAATTCAACTGCGAGTTTTTTGGTGCATCAGTGGAAAAAACGGCCTTCCCGCACGAGTTTTGCGGGACCGTTCCAACCGAAATGAATGTGCTAAAAACCCGCCAAACATGAGTTTTGGGTCAAACTGAGATGACTGGGTGCGTCCGTTCCGAAAAATTCAACTGCGAGTTTTTCGGTGCATCAGTGGGATAAAACGGCCCTCCCGCATGAGTTTTGTGGCACCGTTCCGCCAGAAATTAAAGTGATAAAAACCCACCAAACATGAGTTTTTGGTCAAACGGAGATGATTGGACGCGTCCGTTGCGAAAAATTCAACTATGAGTTTTTTCGTCCATCGGTGGGACAAACAGCCTTCCCGCACGAGTTTTGCGGGACCGTTCCGCCCGAAATGAAAGTGCTAAAAACCCACCAAAGATGAGTTTTGGGTCAAACTGAGATGACTGCGTGCGTCCGTTCCGAAAAATTCAACTGCGAGTTTCTTCGTGCATCGGTGGGAAAACGGGCCCCCCGCACGAGTTTTGTGACAACGTTCCGTCGGAAATGAAAGTGATAAAAACCCACTAAACATGAGTTTTGGGTCAAACGGAGATGATTGGGTGCGTCCGTTGAGAAAAAATCAATTGCGAGTTTTTTCGTGCATCGGTGGGAAAAACGGCCCTCCCGCACGAGTTTTGCGGGACCGTTCCGCCCGAATGAATGTGCTAAAAACCCACCAAACATGAGTTTTGGGTCAAACTGAGATGATTGGGTGCGTCTGTTTCGAAAAATTCAACTGCGAGTTTTTTCGTGCATCGGTGGGAAAAACGGCCTTCCCGCATGAGTTTTGCGGGACCGTTCCGCCCGAAATGAAAGTGCTAAAAACCCACCAAACATGAGTTTTGGGTCAAACTGAGATGACTGGGTGCGTCCGTTCCGAAAAATTCAACTGCGAGTTTCTTCGTGCATCGGTGGGAAAACGGGACCCCCGCACGAGTTTTGCGACAACGTTCCGTCGGAAATGAAAGTGATAAAAACCCACTAAACATGAGTTTTGGGTCAAATGGAGATGATTGGTTGCGTCCGTTGAGAAAAAATCAATTGCGAGTTTTTTCGTGCATTGGTGGGAAAAACGGCCCTCCCGCACGAGTTTTGCGGGATCGTTCCGCCCGAATGAATGTGCTAAAAACCCACCAAACATGAGTTTTGGGTCAAACTGAGATGATTGGGTGCGTCCGTTCCGAAAAATTCAATTGCGAGTTTCTTCATGCATCGGTGGGAAAACGGCCCTCCCGCGTGAGTTTAGCGGGACCGTTCCGCCCGAATGAATGTAGTAAAACCCCACCAAACATGAGTTTTGGGTCAAACTGAGATGATTGGGTGCGTCTGTTCCGAAAAATTCAACTGCGAGTTTTTTCGTGCATCAGTGCAAAAAATGGCCTTCCCGCACAAGTTTTGCGGCACCGTTCCAACCGAAATGAAAGTGCTAAAAACCCGCCAACATGAGTTTTGGGTCAAACTGAGATGACTGGGTGCGTCCGTTCCGAAAAATTCAACTGCGAGTTTTTCGGTGCATCAGTGGGATAAAACGACCCTCCCGCATAAATTTTGTGGCACCGTTCTGCCAGAAATGAATGTGATAAAAACCCACCAAACATGAGTTTTTGGTCAAACGGAGATGATTGGGTGCGTCCGTTGCGAAAAATTCAACTATGAGTTTTTTCGTGCATCAGTGGGAGAAAGAGCCTTCCCGCACGAGTTTTGCGGGACCGTTCCGCCCGAAATGAAAGTGTTAAAAACCCACCAAAGATGAGTTTTGGGTCAAACTGAGATGACTGGGCGCGTCCGTTGTTAAGCAACCCTAAATGCATAACTTGACATCTCGTGAGCATAAAGCATCATCATCTCATGTTGCATTCTTTCTTTTTAAGTGTCATTTCATGTGTGCTCATATGATGCTCTGCTTGTTGGAATGCTTGTTTGTCTTGGTTGTGGAGTGTTAGAGTCTTCGAAGTAGATGAACCTTTTTGGGGAGTCAAAATGAAGCTAGGTTTATGTTGGTCATGTTGGCTAACCAAGTCTCTAACCCTAGTTGCCTTGATAGAGCCCTAGGAGTCCTTTTGTTTGACTAACTAAGACCTTCTTGATAGAAGCTTTGCATGGATGTGGGCCCTTAACCAAAAGTGTGTAGAATTTAGAGTAGAACAAAAGTTGTTTAAGGCCCAACCCATGAAAATGGGTTTAACAAGGTGTTTTAGGACCCACAAGGCAGATTTGAGGGAGTTTAGACTTAGAAAATTTTCTAAGTCTCTAACTGACCAAACAGTTTCGTGGAGCCAACTTTGGAGCTTTCTTGGGAGCAATCTAGGCCGAACCTAAGATCAATCTTGTAACCAAAGTTGTAGCTGGCATGTAGCTCTACTCAATGAAACAAGTGGTTTAGCGTTTCACTGAGCGGTTTAGGAGATAATCGCGTGCGAAATCTGGCCGTCAGTCGGCCTGATGGCCGCTGAATCGGGCCGGGCCGTGCTGTGCCGGCGCGCGCGCGCGGCGTCGTGGCCGACCGCGCCAGGACTTGGCCGCTGCGTGGCGCTCGACGGCCGGCCAAGCCAGCGTCCGCGCGCGGCGTGGCAAGCGGCAAAGCCAGCCCCGCCTCGCCTGTCCGAACTCCTCCCTCCATTCTGTCGCCGCACTCGCTCTCGCTCCCGCTCTCTCGCCGTCGCCCGAGCCGGTAAGCGCCGCCGCGAGTCCGCCGGCGTCTTTCCGCCGCTCCGCCGCGCCTCCATCCCAACCGACCCACCAAATCGAGTCACCGTGAGCCCCCGCACCCCGTGCTGTCCTTAGCGCTCCCTAGGAAGCCCTAGGTAAGCCTCGGGATGAGCCGCCGCCATGACCGCCGAGCTCGGTTCGCCGTGGCCAGCCACCTTCCCATGGTTGTCATGTCACCCTAGCGCCCGTATAGGGGTTAGTGAGGTCCGAGGAGAGGGTAGAGGGTGTTGGTTTGGTCGATTAGGGTTAAGAGCCCGCGGAACGCCGCCGTCCACCATGACCGCCATGGCCGGCGTGCTCGGTCCGCCGTGGCCAACCCTCTTCCCGAGCTCAACCATCTACCCTAGCTAGCGTTCGCGAGTCGCCTCGACTTGCCGGAGCTAGTGGTGGTGACGGTTAGGCCGATTAGGGTCCGGAAGCGCGAGTACGCCGTCGTCCGCCGCTTGCCAAGGTCGCCGGAGTGGCACCGCCGTGGACATGGGTGCTCAGAGCTTGCGCCCTGGCTTCCGAGCCCGGGGCTAGGGTTATGAAGGTCGCCGGAGTAGATCTCGAGGGTCGGATGAGCCCGTCGTGGCCGGAGCCGGCCGGCGTAGCTCGCCCGCGCCGCCGTGTCCGCCATCGCCGTCGGCGAGCTCGATCCGCGTGTGCGCTGGGCCAGCCGAGGGTACCGTCGGGTGCGGAAGGTTGAGGGGAGTCCGCCGGTGGGGATGGTTTCGCCGGGGAGTTCGCCGTCGGTGAGCTCCGCCGCGGTCAACCTCCCCCCTGTTCTGTGTGTCTGACGCGTGGGGTCGGTTTGACTCGGGGACACGCGTGTCAGCGAGTCTAGTTTGTCTATGTGCACTAGTTCGGGTACCCGTAGTAGTTTCCTGTTTGAATGTTTTTCAGGGTTTGTTTAAATAGTTTTCAGAAATTGTTGTAATGCTTGTTTAATTCATATCTTGCTAAATATAAATGCTAAGAAGGTGAAACAAGTTTTGTTAGGATTGTTATGATGAGGTCTATGCATGAAAAATATAATATGTCCAGTTTGTGGTGATTTTCTGTGTAGTTATATTTAATTCATGTTTAGGCTGAAATCTTGTTAAATGCATAGTAAATTGTATTTATCTCAGAAAAATGTGATTCTTGTTTTGTTAGGTTTGTGTTGAGGAATAGGTTCTGGGAAAAATGTAAAATGAGGATGCTCTGTGAAATAATTTGGCAGTAGTAATTAAAATGATTAAATGCTGTTTTCTTGTTTATTTTGTAGTAATTAAAATATGAAGAGTATGAGCTTGGTAATTTTTACTGACTGCTCTTGTGCTAAGAAGTTCAGAAGAAAATTATGAAATCTGTTGTTTGATACTTTGTGCTAGGGGGTGTAGTTCAAAGCACCTTTTCATGATAGAATTTGTCTTTTTCATAGGGGGTAGAGTCTAGGTCCAAATGGGGTGAAATTTGGACAGAGGATTAGATTAAGTGTTGTAAATCTCCAGTAATTTTTATAGATTTTTGTGAAGCTGTCTAGGATAGGTTACTGTTATAGGCCTATTTAACTAGATTTAATTCTACAAATAATTAGAGGGTAACAAACCCGTTAAGCAACTTTGATGTGGTGACAACAAGACTTAGTAAGTAGTATGTTAAATTAAGTAAGTGAGTAGCAGTAGATGACATGTGCTTATCTTCTAAATTGTTACTCCATGTTGCATCACCATGCATCCCATGTGCATTCATGTTATTCATTCATGTACCGCATCATGCAGGATCGGTAGTGGAAGCCCAGGAGACGCCGGAGGAGCAGCGTCAGGAGGAGACACCCGAGGAGAGGATTCCGGAAGGAGACGCGGAGGATCTGCCGGAGTGCCGTGATCACCGCCCCGCCGACTTCGAGCGAGGCAAGCCCCGGAGCATTCTAACTCCTACGGTTTGCAAATGTTTTCTATTTAACCTGATGATGGATGTTGCATTAGGTTATAGGAATTGATTGCTACCGTTGATGCATTATTACTTATCCTTGCCCACCTGCAATATATCTTGATATCCCTGTTTAGGTCTAGGCTCGTATATGCTTAGCCTGCTTAGACCGGTAAAAGTCGGGTGATTTCCTGTCTCCCGCATATAGGTGGATACTGATCATGACTAGCCTCGTGCTATCGTGGGTTATAACCATGTGATAATTAATCTGAGACCGGGCGGGATGTAGGAGCAGCAGGACATGGGTTCTGTGTGCTAGTAGTCTCCCGTCTGTGTCGATTAGGACCCGACGAAGGCACACCTCAGTCATTTTGAACGCGTCAATCACTTAACGGAGTAGGTCGGAGTACCTCCCGTGAAGCCGAGTAAGGTTTTTCGAGCCGGTGATGGAGACGTTGACGCCTAACACCCAGGGCCTTACATGTACCGTGGGCAACTATTCTGATCGACCTGGCATGGTCCGAGGGCAGGCAGGGCCTGATCGACCTGGCATGACCGTGGGCAGTTAATAGCTTGAGCGACCTGGCATTGAGATAACCCTCGGTGTAGAAGGGTCCATGGCCGTCCCGCGATTTGGGTTCTCGAACCTCCTGAAGTGGTCGCCAACGGCCACCTGGCAGGGTGTGTCGGGCGAGTGTGCGACATTTTGTCCCCAACTGGTAGGAATCGATTATAATCGCCATCGCTCCTGGTTAGTGAGTAACTTGACTGAGCATGTGTTACCGTAGTAATATATAGAATTAATGATAGTTATGGTTGGTGAATCTGAAAGGCTATTAATGAAATAGTCACTCTTGCTTGAATAAGTAGTCAAGTGTTTGCTCTAGATCAGGTGCAAATCTAGATAATCAGGCTGATTACATAAAAGTGACTGCTAATACTCTAATGATGATTATTTAATAATAAAATGCTTTTATGCAAAAAGGTAAGTGTGGCCAACCCCAGATACAGCCTTGCATAATCCTTGGTGTTGTTTATTTCTGGTTTATGACGGGTAAGTCTAGCTGAGTACCTTCTCGTACTCAGGGTTTTATCCCTTGTTGTTGCAGAGGGGCAATGCTTGTTCGGCTATTGCGAGAACTGTCTGTACCCCATCGAGGGCAGTGACTAGACCATGGGCATGGTCAACTCTTATCTTCCCTGCTGCTTTTGTGGACTGATCAAGCATATGGCGCTGTATTGCGAACTAAGGACTTGTGTTTCAAAACTATGTTGCTTCCGCTTTTGAATTCATACTATGGTTTGTAATAACTGTTGAACTCCGATGTATTTGAACTATATGCGAACTGAATGTAGATCGTGGACATGTACGCTAATCTATTACAATCTTGGTTAAAGTTGAATGACTTGAAATCCTTCGAGATTTCCGGACTACCGGGTTTATACGAGCTTAAGTACTTGTAGTCTCTGTGCAAGCAGCGATTCGGTGCTTAATCTGGTATAAATTGGTCGGTTCTGGAAAATTCAATTGCGGGACCGTTCCGCCTGAGTGAATGTGCTAAAAACCCACCAAACATGAGTTTTGGGTCAAACTGAGATGATTGGGTGCGTCCGTTCCAAAAAATTCAATTGCGACTTTCATCATGCATCGGTGGGAAAACGGCCCTCCCGCGTGAGTTTTGCGGGACCGTTCCGCCCGAATGAATGTGCTAAAAACCCACCAAACATGAGTTTTGGGTCAAACTGAGATGATTGGGTGCGTCTGTTCCAAAAAATTCAACTGCGAGTTTTTTGGTGCATCAGTGGAAAAAACGGCCTTCCCGCACGAGTTTTGCGGGACCGTTCCAACCGAAATGAATGTGCTAAAAACCCGCCAAACATGAGTTTTGGGTCAAACTAAGATGACTGGGTGTGTCCGTTCTGACAAATTCAACTACGAGTTTCTCGGTGCATCAGTGGGAAAAAACGGCCCTCCCGCATGAGTTTTGTGACACCGTTCTGCCAGAAATGAAAGTGATAAAAACCCACCAAACATGAGTTTTTGGTCAAACGGAGATGATTGGGTGCGTCCGTTGTGAAAAATTCAACTACGAGTTTTTTCGTGCATCGATGGGAAAAATGGGCCTCCCGCACGAGTTTTGCGGCACCGTTCCACCGAAAATGAAAGTGCCAAAAATCCACCAAACATGAGTTTTGGGTCAAACTGAGATGATTGGGTGCGTCCGTTCCGAAAAATTCAATTGCGAGTTTCTTCATGCATCGGTGTGAAAACGGCCCTCCCGCATGAGTTTTGCGGGACCGTTCCGCCCGAAATGAAAGTGCTAAAAACAAACCAAACATGAGTTTTGGGTCAAACTGAGATGATTGGGTGCGTCCGTTGCGAAAAATTCAACTGCGAGTTTTTTCGTGCATCGGTTGGAAAAAAGGCCCTCCCTCACGAGTTTTGCGGGGCTCAAACTAAGATGATTGGGTGCGTCCGTTCCGAAAAATTCAACTGTGAGTTTTTTCGTGCATCGGTGGGAAAAACGGCCCTCCCGCACGAGTTTTGCGGGACCGTTCCGCCCGGAATGAAAGTGCTAAAAACCCACCAAACATGAGTTTTGGGTCAAACTGAGATGATTGGGTGCGTCCGTTCCAAAAAATTCAATTGCGAGTTTCTTCATGCATCGGTGGGAAGACGGCCCTCCCGCATGAGTTTTGTGGGAACGTTCCGCCCGAATGAATGTGCTAAAAACCCACCAAACATGAGTTTTGGGTCAAACTGAGATGATTGGGTGCGTCTGTTCCTAAAAATTCAACTGCGAGTTTTTTCGTGCATCAGTGCAAAAAACGGCCTTCCCGCACAAGTTTTGCGGGACCGTTCAAACCAAAATGAAAGTGCTAAAAACCCGCCAAACAAGAGTTTTGGGTCAAACTGAGATGATTGGGTGCGTCCGTTCCGAAAAATTCAACTGCGAGTTTTTCGGTGCATCAGTGGGATAAAACGGCCCTCCCGCATGAGTTTTTTGGGACTGTTCCGCCCGAATGAATGTGCTAAAAACCCACCAAACATGAGTTTTGGGTCAAACTGAGATGATTGGGTGCGTCTGTTCCGAAAAATTCAACTGCGAGTTTTTTCGTGCATCGGTGGAAAAAATGGCCTTCCCGCACGAGTTTTGCGGGACCGTTCCAACCGAAATGAAAGTGCTAAAAACCAGCCAAACATGAGTTTTGGGTCAAACAGAGATGACTGGGTGCGTCCGTTCCGAAAAATTCAACTGCGAGTTTTTCGGTGCATCAGTGGGAAAAAACGGCCCTCCCGCATGAGTTTTGTGGCACCGTTCCGCCAGAAATGAAAGTGATAAAAACCCACCAAACATGAGTTTTTGGTCAAACGGAGATGATTGGGTGCGTCCGTTGCGAAAAATTCAACTATGAGTTTTTTCATCCATCGGTGGGAAAAACAGCCTTCCCGCACGAGTTTTGCGGGACCGTTCCGCCCGAAATGAAAGTGCTAAAAACCCACCAAAGATGAGTTTTGGGTCAAACTGAGATGACTGGGTGCGTCCGTTCCGAAAAATTCAACTGCGAGTTTCTTCGTGCATCGGTGGGAAAACGGGCCCCCCGCACGAGTTTTGCGACAACGTTCCGTCGGAAATGAAAGTGATAAAAACCCACTAAACATGAGTTTTGGGTCAAACGGAGATGATTGGGTGCGTCCGTTGAGAAAAAATCAACTGCGAGTTTTTTCGTGCATCGGTGGGAAAAACGGCCCTCCCGCACGAGTTTTGCGGGACCGTTCCGCCCGAATGAATGTGCTAAAAACCCACCAAACATGAGTTTTGGGTCAAACTGAGATGATTGGGTGCGTCTGTTACGAAAAATTCAACTGCGAGTTTTTTCGTGCATCGGTGGGAAAAATAGCCTTCCCGCACGAGTTTTGCGGGACCGTTCCGCCCGAAATCAAAGTGCTAAAAACCCACCAAACATGAGTTTTGGGTCAAACTGAGATGACTGGGTGCGTCCGTTCCGAAAAATTCAACTGCGAGTTTCTTCGTGCATCGGTGGGAAAACGGCCCTCCCGCATGAGTTTTGCGGGACCGTTCCGCCTGAATGAATGTGCTAAAAACCCACCAAACATGAGTTTTGGGTCAAACTGAGATGATTGGGTGCGTCCGTTCCGAAAAATTCAATTGCGAGTTTCTTCATGCATCGGTGGGAAGACGGCCCTCCCGCATGAGTTTTGTGGGAACGTTCCGCCCGAATGAATGTGCTAAAAACCCACCAAACATGAGTTTTGGGTCAAACTGAGATGATTGGGTGCGTCTGTTCCTAAAAATTCAACTGCGAGTTTTTTCGTGCATCAGTGCAAAAAACGGCCTTCCCGCACAAGTTTTGCGGGACCGTTCAAACCAAAATGAAAGTGCTAAAAACCCGCCAAACATGAGTTTTGGGTCAAACTGAGATGATTGGGTGCGTCCGTTCCGAAAAATTCAACTGCGAGTTTTTCGGTGCATCAGTGGGATAAAACGGCCCTCCCGCATGAGTTTTGTCGCACCGTTCCGCCAGAAATGAAAGTGATAAAACCCACCAAACATGAGTTTTTGGTCAAACTGAGATGATTGGGTGCGTCTGTTTCGAAAAATTCAACTATGAGTTTTTTCGTGCATCGGTGGGAGAAACAGCCTTCCCGCACGAGTTTTGCGGGACCGTTCCGCCCGAAATGAAAGTGCTAAAAACCCACCAAAGATGAGTTTTGGGTCAAACTGTGATGACTGGGTGCGTCCGTTCCGAAAAATTCAACTGCGAGTTTCTTCGTGCATCGGTGGGAAAACGGGCCCCCCGCACGTGTTTTGCGACAACGTTCCGTCGGAAATGAAAGTGATAAAAACCCACTAAACATGAGTTTGGGTCAAACGGAGATGATTGGGTGCGTCCGTTGAGAAAAAATCAACTGCGAGTTTTTTCGTGCATCGGTGGGAAAAACGGCCCTCCCGCACGAGTATTGCGGGACCGTTCCGCCCGAATGAATGTGCTAAAAACCCACCAAACATGAGTTTTGGGTCAAACTGAGATGATTGGGTGCGTCTGTTGCGAAAAAATCAACTGCGAGTTTTTTCGTGCATCGGTGGGAAAAACAGCCTTCCCGCACGAGTTTTGCGGGACCGTTCCGCCCGAAATGAAAGTGCTAAAAACCCACCAAAGATGAGTTTTCGGTCAAACTGAGATGACTGGGTGCGTCCATTCCGAAAAATTCAACTGCGAGTTTCTTCGTGCATCGGTGGGAAAATGGGCCCCCGGCACGAGTTTTGCGACAACGTTCCGTCGGAAAGGAAAGTGATAAAAACCCACTAAACATGAGTTTGGGTCAAACGGAGATGATTGGGTGCGTTCGTTGAGAAAAAATCAACAGCGAGTTTTTTCATGCATCGGTGGAAAAACGGCCCTCCCGCACGATTTTGGCGGGACCGTTCCGCCCGAATGAATGTGCTAAAAACCCACCAAACATGAGTTTTGGGTCACTGAGATGATTGGGTGTGTCCGTTCCGAAAAATTCAACTGCGAGTTTTTTCGTGCATCGGTGGGAAAAACGGCCCTCGCGCAGGAGTTTTGCGATACAGTTCCGCCCCGAAATGAAAGTGCTAGAAACCCACCAAACATGAGTTTTGGGTCAAACTGAGATGATTGGGTGCGTCCGTTCCGAAAAATTCAACTGCGAGTTTTTCGGTGCATCAGTGGGAAAAAACGGCCCTCCCTCATGAGTTTTGTGGCACCGTTCCGCCCGAAATGAAAGTGATAAAAACCCACCAAACATGAGTTTTTGGTCAAACGGAGATGATTGGGTGCGTCCGTTGTGAAAAATTCAACTACGAGTATTTTCGTGCATCGGTGGGAAAAATGGCCCTCCCTCACGAGTTTTGCGGGGCTCAAACTAAGATGATTGGGTGCGTCCGTTCCGAAAAATTCAACTGTGAGTTTTTTCGTGCATCGGTGGGAAAAACGGCCCTCCCGCACGAGTTTTGCGGGACCGTTCCGCCCGGAATGAAAGTGCTAAAAACCCACCAAACATGAGTTTTGGGTCAAACTGAGATGATTGGGTGCGGCCGTTCCAAAAAATTCAATTGCGAGTTTCATCATGCATCGGTAGGAAAACGGCCCTCCCGCATGAGTTTTTTGGGACTGTTCCGCCCGAATGAATGTGCTAAAAACCCACCAAACATGAGTTTTGGGTCAAACTGAGATGATTGGGTGCGTCTGTTCCGAAAAATTCAACTGCGAGTTTTTTCGTGCATCGGTGGAAAAAATGGCCTTCCCGCACGAGTTTTGCGGGACCGTTCCAACCGAAATGAAAGTGCTAAAAACCAGCCAAACATGAGTTTTGGGTCAAACAGAGATGACTGGGTGCGTCCGTTCTGAAAAATTCAACTGCGAGTTTTTCGTTGCATCAGTGGGAAAAAACGGCCCTCCCGCATGAGTTTTGTGGCACCGTTCCGCCAGAAATGAAAGTGATAAAAACCCACCAAACATGAGTTTTTGGTCAAACGGAGATGATTGGGTGCGTCCGTTGCGAAAAATTCAACTATGAGTTTTTTCATCCATCGGTGGGAAAAACAGCCTTCCCGCACGAGTTTTGCGGGACCGTTCCGCCCGAAATGAATGTGCTAAAAACCCACCAAAGATGAGTTTTGGGTCAAACTGAGATGACTGGGTGCGTCCGTTCCGAAAAATTCAACTGCGAGTTTCTTCGTGCATCGGTGGGAAAACGGGCCCCCCGCACGAGTTTTGCGACAACGTTCCGTCGGAAATGAAAGTGATAAAAACCCACTAAACATGAGTTTTGGGTCAAACGGAGATGATTGGGTGCGTCCGTTGA
The DNA here is from genome assembly GCA_009763385.1 of Coix lacryma-jobi var. lacryma-jobi. Lineage (NCBI taxonomy): Eukaryota > Viridiplantae > Streptophyta > Magnoliopsida > Poales > Poaceae > Coix > Coix lacryma-jobi. Next base: position 144,443 of record VDCT01000278.1, on the reverse strand, counting down.
GAAAAAATCAACTGCGAGTTTTTTCGTGCATCGGTGGGAAAAACGGCCCTCCCGCACGAGTTTTGCGGGACCGTTCCGCCCGAATGAATGTGCTAAAAACCCACCAAACATGAGTTTTGGGTCAAACTGAGATGATTGGGTGCGTCTGTTACGAAAAATTCAACTGCGAGTTTTTTCGTGCATCGGTGGGAAAAATAGCCTTCCCGCACGAGTTTTGCGGGACCGTTCCGCCCGAAATCAAAGTGCTAAAAACCCACCAAACATGAGTTTTGGGTCAAACTGAGATGACTGGGTGCGTCCGTTCCGAAAAATTCAACTGCGAGTTTCTTCGTGCATCGGTGGGAAAACGGCCCTCCCGCATGAGTTTTGCGGGACCGTTCCGCCTGAATGAATGTGCTAAAAACCCACCAAACATGAGTTTTGGGTCAAACTGAGATGATTGGGTGCGTCCGTTCCGAAAAATTCAATTGCGAGTTTCTTCATGCATCGGTGGGAAGACGGCCCTCCCGCATGAGTTTTGTGGGAACGTTCCGCCCGAATGAATGTGCTAAAAACCCACCAAACATGAGTTTTGGGTCAAACTGAGATGATTGGGTGCGTCTGTTCCTAAAAATTCAACTGCGAGTTTTTTCGTGCATCAGTGCAAAAAACGGCCTTCCCGCACAAGTTTTGCGGGACCGTTCAAACCAAAATGAAAGTGCTAAAAACCCGCCAAACAAGAGTTTTGGGTCAAACTGAGATGATTGGGTGCGTCCGTTCCGAAAAATTCAACTGCGAGTTTTTCGGTGCATCAGTGGGATAAAACGGCCCTCCCGCATGAGTTTTGTCGCACCGTTCCGCCAGAAATGAAAGTGATAAAACCCACCAAACATGAGTTTTTAGTCAAACTGAGATGATTGGGTGCGTCTGTTTCGAAAAATTCAACTATGAGTTTTTTCGTGCATCGGTGGGAGAAACAGCCTTCCCGCACGAGTTTTGCGGGACCGTTCCGCCCGAAATGAAAGTGCTAAAAACCCACCAAAGATGAGTTTTGGGTCAAACTGTGATGACTGGGTGCGTCCGTTCCGAAAAATTCAACTGCGAGTTTCTTCGTGCATCGGTGGGAAAACGGGCCCCCCGCACGTGTTTTGCGACAACGTTCCGTCGGAAATGAAAGTGATAAAAACCCACTAAACATGAGTTTGGGTCAAACGGAGATGATTGGGTGCGTCCGTTGAGAAAAAATCAACTGCGAGTTTTTTCGTGCATCGGTGGGAAAAACGGCCCTCCCGCACGAGTATTGCGGGACCGTTCCGCCCGAATGAATGTGCTAAAAACCCACCAAACATGAGTTTTGGGTCAAACTGAGATGATTGGGTGCGTCTGTTGCGAAAAAATCAACTGCGAGTTTTTTCGTGCATCGGTGGGAAAAACAGCCTTCCCGCACGAGTTTTGCGGGACCGTTCCGCCCGAAATGAAAGTGCTAAAAACCCACCAAAGATGAGTTTTCGGTCAAACTGAGATGACTGGGTGCGTCCATTCCGAAAAATTCAACTGCGAGTTTCTTCGTGCATCGGTGGGAAAATGGGCCCCCGGCACGAGTTTTGCGACAACGTTCCGTCGGAAAGGAAAGTGATAAAAACCCACTAAACATGAGTTTGGGTCAAACGGAGATGATTGGGTGCGTTCGTTGAGAAAAAATCAACAGCGAGTTTTTTCATGCATCGGTGGAAAAACGGCCCTCCCGCACGAGTTTGGCGGGACCGTTCCGCCCGAATGAATGTGCTAAAAACCCACCAAACATGAGTTTTGGGTCACTGAGATGATTGGGTGTGTCCGTTCCGAAAAATTCAACTGCGAGTTTTTTCGTGCATCGGTGGGAAAAACGGCCCTCGCGCAGGAGTTTTGCGATACAGTTCCGCCCCGAAATGAAAGTGCTAGAAACCCACCAAACATGAGTTTTGGGTCAAACTGAGATGATTGGGTGCGTCCGTTCCGAAAAATTCAACTGCGAGTTTTTCGGTGCATCAGTGGGAAAAAACGGCCCTCCCTCATGAGTTTTGTGGCACCGTTCCGCCCGAAATGAAAGTGATAAAAACCCACCAAACATGAGTTTTGGTCAAACGGAGATGATTGGGTGCGTCCGTTGTGAAAAATTCAACTACGAGTATTTTCGTGCATCGGTGGGAAAAATGGCCCTCCCGCACGAGTTTTGCGGCACCGTTCCACCGAAAATGAAAGTGCCAAAAATCCACCAAACATGAGTTTTGGGTCAAACGGAGATGATTGGGTGCGTCCGTTGCGAAAAATTCAACTGCGAGTTTTTTCGTGCATCGGTGGGAAAAAGGCCCTCCCTCACGAGTTTTGCGGGGGTCAAACTGAGATGATTGGGTACGTCGGTTGCGAAAAATTCAACTGCGAGTTTTTTCGTGCATCGGTGGGAAAACGACCCTCCCGCACGAGTTTTGCGGGACCGTTCCGCCCGAAATGAAAGTGCTAAAAACCCACCAAACATGAGTTTTGGGTCAAACTGAGATGATTGGGTGCGTCCGTTCCAAAAAATTCAATTGCAAGTTTCTTCATGCATTGGTGGGAAAACGGCCCTCCCGCGTGAGTTTTGCGGGACCGTTCCGCCCGAATGAATGTAGTAAAACCCCACCAAACATGAGTTTTAGGTCAAACTGAGATGATTGGGTGCGTCTGTTCCGAAAAATTCAACTGCGAGTTTTTTCGTGCATCAGTGCAAAAAACGGCCTTCCCGCACAAGTTTTGCGGGACCGTTCCAACCGAAATGAAAGTGCTAAAAACCCGCCAAACATGAGTTTTGGGTCAAACTGAGATGACTGGGTGCGTCCGTTCCGAAAAATTCAACTGCGAGTTTTTCGGTGCATCAGTGGGATAAAACGGCCCTCCCGCATGAGTTTTGTGGCACCGTTCCGCCAGAAATGAAAGTGATAAAACACACCAAACATGAGTTTTTGGTCAAACGGAGATGATTGGGCGCGTCCGTTGCGAAAAATTCAACTATGAGTTTTTTCGTGCATCGGTGGGAGAAACAGCCTTCCCGCACGAGTTTTGCGGGACCGTTCCCGCCCGAAATGAAAGTGCTAAAACCCCACCAAAGATGAGTTTTGGGTCAAACTGAGATGACTGGGTGCGTCCGTTCCGAAAAATTCAACTGCGAGTTTCTTCGTGCATCGGTGGGAAAACGGGCCCCCTGCACGAGTTTTGCGACAACGTTCCGTCGGAAATGAAAGTGATAAAAACCCACTAAACATGAGTTTTGGGTCAAACGGAGATGATTGGGTGCGTCCGTTGAGAAAAATTAAACTGCGAGTTTTTTCGTGCATCGGTGGGAAAAACGGCCCTCCCGCACGAGTTTTGCGGGACCGTTCCGCCCAAATGAATGTGCTAAAAACCCACCAAACATGAGTTTTGGGTCAAACTGAGATGATTGGGTGCGTCTGTTTCGAAAAATTCAACTGCGAGTTTTTTCGTGCATCGGTGGGAAAAACAGCCTTCCCGCACGAGTTTTGCGGGACTGTTCCGCCCGAAATGAAAGTGCAAAAAACCCACCAAAGATGAGTTTCGGGTCAAACTGAGATGACTGGGTGCGTCCGTTCCGAAAAATTCAACTGCGAGTTTCTTCGTGCATCGGTGGGAAAATGGGCCCCCCGCACGAGTTTTGCGACAACGTTCCGTCGGAAATGAAAGTGATAAAAACCCACTAAACATGAGTTTTGGGTCAAACGGAGATGATTGGGAGCGTCCGTTGAGAAAAAATCAACTGCGAGTTTTTTCGTGCATCGGTGGGAAAAACGGCCCTCCCGCACGAGTTTTGCGGGACCGTTCCGCCCGAATGAATGTGCTAAAAACCCACCAAACATGAGTTTTGTGTCAAACTGAGATGATTGGGTGTGTCCGTTACGAAAAATTCAACTGCGAGTTTTTTCGTGCATCGGTGGGAAAACGGCCCTCCCGCGTGAGTTTTGCGGGACCGTTCCGCCCGAATGAATGTAGTAAAACCCCACCAAACAAGAGTTTTGGGTCAAACTGAGATGATTGGGTGCGTCTGTTCCTAAAAATTCAACTGCGAGTTTTTTCGTGCATTAGTGCAAAAAACGGCCTTCCCGCACAAGTTTTGCGGGACCATTCCAACCAAAATGAAAGTGCTAAAAACCCGCCAAACATGAGTTTTGGGTCAAACTGAGATGATTGGGTGCGTCCGTTCTGAAAAATTCAACTGCGAGTTTTTCGGTGCATCAGTGGGATAAAACGGCCCTCCCGCATGAGTTTTGTGGCACCGTTCCGCCAGAAATAAAAGTGATAAAACCCACCAAACATGAGTTTTTGGTCAAACTGAGATGATTGGGGGCGTCTGTTTCGAAAAATTCAACTATGAGTTTTTTCGTGCATCGGTGGGAGAAACAGCCTTCCCGCACGAGTTTTGCGGGACCGTTCCGCCCGAAATGAAAGTGCTAAAAACCCACCAAAGATGAGTTTTGGGTCAAACTGTGATGACTCGGTGCGTCCGTTCCGAAAAATTCAACTGCGAGTTTCTTCGTGCATCGGTGGGAAAACGGGCCCCCCGCACGTGTTTTGCGACAACGTTCCGTCGGAAATGAAAGTGATAAAAACCCACTAAACATGAGTTTGGGTCAAACGGAGATGATTGGGTGCGTCCGTTGAGAAAAAATCAACTGCGAGTTTTTTCGTGCATCGGTGGGAAAAAAGACCCTCCCTCACCAGTTTTGCAGCACCGTTCCGCCGGAAATGAAAGTGCCAAAAATCCACCAAACATGAGTTTTGGGTCGAACGAAGATGATTGGGTGCGTCGGTTGCGAAAAATTCAACTGCGAGTTTTTTCGTGCATCTGTGGGAAAACGGCCCTCCCGCACGAGTTTTGCGGGACCGTTCCGCCCGAAATGAAAGTGCTAAAAACCCACCAAACATGAGTTTTGGGTCAAACTGAGATGATTGGGTGCGTCTGTTCCGAAAAATTCAACTGCGAGTTTTTTCGTGCATCGGTGGGAAAAATAGCCTTCCCGCACGAGTTTTGCGGGACCGTTCCGCCCGAAATCAAAGTGCTGAAAACCCACCAAACATGACTTTTGGGTCAAACTCAGATGACTGGGTGCGTCCGTTCCGAAAAATTCAACTGCGAGTTTCTTCGTGCATCGGTAGGAAAACAGCCCTCCCGCATGAGTTTTGCGGGATCGTTCCGCCCGAAATGAAAGTGCTAAAAACCCACCAAACATGAGTTTTGGGTCAAACTGAGATGATTGGGTGCGTCCGTGGGAAAAAACGGCCCTCCCGCATGAGTTTTGTGGCACCGTTCCGCCAGAAATGAAAGTGATAAAAACCCACCAAAGATGAGTTTTTGGTCAAACGGAGATGATTGGGTTCGTCCGTTGTGAAAAATTCAACTACGAGTTTTTTCGTGCATCGGTGGGAAAAATGGCCCTTTCGCACGAGTTTTGCGGGACCGTTCCACCGAAAATGAAAGTGCCAAAAATCCACCAAACATGAGTTTTGGGTCAAACGAAGATGATTGGGTGCGTCCGTTGCGAAAAATTCAACTGCGAGTTTTTTCGTGCATCGGTGGGAAAAAGGCCCTCCCTCACGAGTTTTGCGGGGGTCAAACTGAGATGATTGGGTGCGTCCGTTGCGAAAAATTCAACTGCGAGTTTTTTCGTGCATCGGTGGGAAAACGGCCCTCCCGGACGAGTTTTGCGGGACCGTTCCACCCGAAATGAAAGTGCTAAAAACCCACCAAACATGGGTTTTGGGTCAAACTGAGATGACTGGGTGCGTCCGTTCCGAAAAATTCAACTGCGAGTTTCTTCGTGCATCGTTGGGAAAAACGGCCCTCCCGCATGAGTTTTGCGGGACCGTTTCGCGCGAAATGAAAGTGCTAAAAACCCACCAAACATGAGTTTTGGGTCAAACTGAGATGATTGGGTGCCTCCGTTGCGAAAAATTCAACTACGAGTTTTTTCGTGCATCGGTGGGAAAAAAGGCCCTCCCTCACGAGTTTTGCGGGGGTCAAACTGAGATGATTGGGTGCGTCCCTTCCGAAAAATTCAACTGCGAGTTTTTTTCGTGCATCGGTGGGAATACGGCCCTCCCGCATGAGTTTTGCGGGACCGTTCCGCCAAAAATGAAAGTGATAAAAACCCACCAAACATGAGTTTTTGGTCAAACGGAGATGATTGGGTGCGTCCGTTGTGAAAAATTCAACTATGAGTTTTTTCGTGCATCGGTGGGAAAAATGGCCCTGCCGCACGAGTTTTGCGGCACCGTTCCACTGAAAATGAAAGTGCCAAAAATCCACCAAACATGAGTTTTGGGTCAAACTGAGAAGATTGGGTGCGTCCGTTGCGAAAAATTCAACTGCGAGTTTTCTCGTGCATCGGTGGGAAAAAGGCCCTCCCTCACGAGTTTTGAGGGGGTCAAACGGAGATGATTGGGTGCGTCCGTTGCGAAAAATTCAACTGTGAGTTTTTTCGTGCATCGGTGGAAAAAACGGCCCTCCCGCACGAGTTTTGCGGGACCGTTCCAACCGAAATGAAAGTGCTAAAAACCCACCAAACATGAGTTTTGGGTCAAACTGAGATGACTGGGCGCGTCCGTTCCGAAAAATTCAATTGCAAGTTTTTTCGTGCATCGGTGGGAAAAAAGGCCCTCCCTCATGAGTTTTGCGGGGGTCAAACTGAGATGATTGGGTGTGTCCGTTCCGAAAAATTCAACTCCGAGTTTTTTCGTGCATCGGTGGGAAAACGGCCCTTCCGCAGGAGTTTTGCGGGACCGTTCCGCCCCGAAATCAAAGTGCTAAAAACCTACCAAACATGAGTTTTTGGTCAAACTGAGATGACTGGGTGCGTCCGTTCCGAAAAATTCAATTGCGAGTTTTTTCGTGCATCGGTGGGAAAACGGCCCTCCCGCATGAGTTTTGTGGCACCGTTCCGCCAGAAATGAAAGTGATAAAAACCCACCAAACATGAGTTTTTGGTCAAACGGAGATGATTGGGTGCGTCCGTTGTGAGAAATTCAACTACGAGTTTTTTCGTGCATCGGTGGGAAAAATGGCCCTCCCGCACAAGTTTTGCGGCACCGTTCCACCGAAAATGAAAGTGCCAAAAATCCACCAAACATGAGTTTTGGGTCAAACGGAGATGATTGGGTGCGTCCGTTGCGAAAAATTCAACTGCGAGTTTTTTCGTGCATCGGTGGGAAAAAAGGCCCTCCCTCACGAGTTTTGCGGGGGTCAAACTGAGATGATTAGGTGCGTCGGTTGCGAAAAATTCAACTGCGAGTTTTTTCGTGCATCGGTGGGAAAACGGCCCTCCCGCACGAGTTTTGCAGGACCGTTCCGCCCGAAATGAAAGTGCTAAAAACCCACCAAAGATGAGTTTTGGGTCACACTGATATGACTGGGTGCGTCCGTTCCGAAAAATTCAACTGCGAGTTTCTTCGTGCATCGTTGGGAAAACGGCCCTCCCGCATGAGTTTTGCGGGACCGTTTCGCCCGAAATGAAAGTGCTAAAAACCCACCAAACATGAGTTTGGGGTCAAACTGAAATGATTGGGTGCCTCCGTTGCGAAAAATTGTACTGCGAGTTTTTTCGTGCATCGGTGGGAAAAAAGACCCTCCCTCACGAGTTTTGCGGGGGTCAAACTGAGATGATTGGGTGCGTCCGTTGCGAAAAATTCAACTGCGAGTTTTTTTCGTGCATCGATGGGAATACGGCCCTCCCGCATGATTTTTGCGGGACCGTTCCGCCCAAAATGAAAGTGCGAAAAACCCACCAAACATGAGTTTTGGGTCAAACTGAGATGATTGGGTGCGTCCGTTGCGAAAAATTCAACTGCGAGTTTTTTTTGCATCGGTGGGAAAAAAGACCCTCCCTCACGAGTTTTGCGGCACCGTTCCGCCGGAAATGAATGTGCCAAAAATCCACCAAACATGAGTTTTGGGTCGAACAGAGATGATTGGGTGCGTCCGTTGCGAAAAATTCAACTGTGAGTTTTTTCGTGCTTCGGTGGGAAAAAAGGCCTCCCTCACGAGTTTTGCGGGGGTCAAACTGAGATGATTGGGTGCGTCCGTTGAGAAAAAATCAACTGCGAGTTTTTTCGTGCATCGGTGGGAAAACGGCCCTCCCGCAGGAGTTTTGCGGGACCGTTCCGCCCCGAAATGAATGTGCTAAAAACCCACAAACATGAGTTTTTGGTCAAACTGAGATGATTGGGTGCGTCCATTCCGAAAAATTCAATTGCGAGTTTCTTCATGCATCGGTGGGAAAACGGTCCTCCCGCATGAGTTTTGCGGGACCGTTACGCCCGAAATGAAAGTGCTAAAAACCCACCAAACATGGGTTTTGGGTCAAACTGAGATGACTGGGTGCGTCCATTCCAAAAAATTCAACTGCGAGTTTCTTCGTGCATCGTTGGGAAAACGGCCCTCCCGCATGAGTTTTGCGGGACCGTTCCGCCCGAAATGAAAGTGCTAAAAACCCACCAAACATGAGTTTTGGGTCAAACTAAGATGATTGGGTGTGTCCATTGCGAAAAATTCAACTGCGAGTTTTTTCGTGCATCGGTGGGAAAAAAGACCCTCCCTCACGAGTTTTGCGGGGGTCAAACTGAGATGACTGGGTGCGTCCGTTCCGAAAAATTCAACTGCGAGTTTTTTCGTGCATCGGTGGGAAAAAAGGCTCTCCCTCACGAGTTTTGCGGGGGTCAAACTGAGATGATTGGGTTCGTCCGTTCCGAAAAATTCAACTGCGAGTTTTTTTCGTGCATCGGTGGGAATACGTCCCTCCCGCATGATTTTTGCGGGACCGTTCCGCCGGAAATGAAAGTGCTAAAAACCCACCAAACATGAGTTTTGGGTCAAACTGAGATGATTGGGTGCGTCCGTTGCAAAAAATTCAACTGCGAGTTTTTTCGTGCATCGGTGGGAAAAAAGACCCTCCCTCACGAGTTTTGCGGCACCGTTCCGCCGGAAATGAAAGTGCCAAAAATCCACCAAACATGAGTTTTGGGTCGAACGAAGATGATTGGGTGCGTCCGTTGCGAAAAATTCAACTGCGAGTTTTTTCGTGCATCGGTGGGAAAAAAGGCCTCCCTCTCGAGTTTTGCGGGGGTCAAACTGAGATGATTGGGTGCGTCCGTTCCGAAAAATTCTACTGCGAGTTTTTTTCGTGCATCGGTGGGAATACGGCTCTCCCGCATGAGTTTTGCGGGACCGCTCCGCCCGAAATGAAAGTGCTAAAAACCCACCAAAGATGAGTTTTGGGTCAAACTGAGATGATTGGGAGCGTCTGTTGCGAAAAATTCAACTGCGAGTTTTTTCGTGCATCGTTGGGAAAAAAGGCCCTCCCTCACGAGTTTTGCGGGGGTCAAACTGAGATGATTGGGTGCGTCCGTTGCGAAAAATTCAATGCGAGTTTTTTCGTGCATCGGTGGGAAAAAGGCCCTCCCGCATGAGTTTTGTGGCACCGTTCCGCCAGAAATGAAAGTGATAAAAACCCACGAAACATGAGTTTTTGGTCAAACGGAGATGATTGGTTGCGTCCGTTGTGAAAAATTCAACTACGAGTTTTTTCGTGCATCGGTGGGAAAAATGGCCCTCCCGCACGAGTTTTGCGGCACCGTTCCACCGAAAATGAAAGTGCCAAAAATCCACCAAACATGAGTTTTGGGTCAAACAGAGATGATTGGGTGCGTCCGTTGCGAAAAATTCAACTGCGAGTTTTTTCGTGCATCGGTGGGAAAAAAGGCCCTCCCTCACGAGTTTTGCGGGGGTCAAACTGAGATGATTAGGTGCGTCCGTTGCGAAAAATGCAACTGCGAGTTTTTTCGTGCATCAGTGGGAAAAAAGGCCTCCCTCACGAGTTTTGCGGGGGTCAAACTGAGATGATTGGGTGCGTCCGTTCCGAAAAATTCAACTGCGAGTTTTTTTCGTGCATCGGTGGGAATACGACCCTCGCGCATGAGTTTTGCAGGACCGTTCCGCCCGAAATGAAAGTGCTAAAAACCCACCAAACATGAGTTTTGGGTCAAATTGAGATGATTGGGTGCGTCCGTTGCGAAAAAATTCAACTGCGAGTTTTTTCGTGCATCGGTGGGAAAAAAGGCCTCCCTATCGAGTTTTGCGGGGGTCAAACTGAGATGATTGGGTGCGTCCGTTCCAAAAAATTCAACTGCGAGTTTTTTTCGTTCATCGGTGGGAATACGGCCCTCCTGCAGGAGTTTTGCGGGACCGCTCCGCCCGAAATGAAAGTGTTAAAACCCCACCAAAGATGAGTTTTGGGTCAAACTGAGATGACTGGGTGCGTCCGTTGCGAAAAATTCAACTGCGAGTTTTTTCGTGCATCATTGGGAAAAAAGGCCCTCCCTCACGAGTTTTGCGAGGGTCAAACTGAGATGATTGGGTGCGTCCATTCCGAAAAATTCAACTGCGAGTTTTTTTCGTGCATCGGTGGGAATACGACCCTCCCGCATGAGTTTTGCGGGACCGTTCCGCCCGAAATGAAAGTGCTAAAAACCCACCAAACATGAGTTTTGGGTCAAACTGAGATGATTGGGTGCGTCCGTTCCGAAAAATTCAACTGCGAGTTTCTTCATGCATCGGTGGGAAAACGGCCCTCCAGCACGAGTTTTGCGGCACCGTTCCGCCGGAAATGAAAGTGCCAAAAATCCACCAAACATGAGTTTTAGGTCGAACGAAGATGATTGGGTGCGTCCGTTCCGAAAAATTCAACTGCGAGTTTTCGGTGCATCAGTGGGAAAAAACGGCCCTCCCGCATGAGTTTTGTGGCACCGTTCCGCCAGAAATGAAAGTGATAAAAACCCACCAAACATGAGTTTTTGGTCAAACGGAGATGATTGGGTGCGTCCGTTGAGAAAAATTCAACTGCGAGTTTTTTCGTGCATCAGTGGGAAAAAAGGTCTCCCTCATGAGTTTTGCGGGGGTCAAACTGAGATGATTGGGTGCGTCCGTTCCGAAAAATTCAACTGCGAGTATTTTTCGTGCATCGGTGGGAATATGGCCCTCCCGCCTGAGTTTTGCGGGACCGTTCCGTCCGAAATGAAAGTGCTAAAATCCCACCAAACATGAGTTTTGGGTCAAACTGAGATGATTGGGTGCGTCCGTTGCGAAAAATTCAACTGCGAGTTTTTTCGTGCATCGGTGGGAAAAAAGGCCCTCCCGGACGAGTTTTGCGGGACCGTTCCACCCGAAATGAAAGTGCTAAAAACCCACCAAACATGGGTTTTGGGTCAAACTGAGATGACTGGGTGCGTCCGTTCCGAAAAATTCAACTGCGAGTTTCTTCGTGCATCGTTGGGAAAAACGGCCCTCCCGCATGAGTTTTGCGGGACCGTTTCACGCGAAATGAAAGTGCTAAAAACCCACCAAACATGAGTTTTGGGTCAAACTGAGATGATTGGGTGCCTCCGTTGCGAAAAATTTAACTACGAGTTTTTTCGTGCATCGGTGGGAAAAAAGGCCCTCCCTCACGAGTTTTGCGGGGGTCAAACTGAGATGATTGGGTGCGTCCCTTCCGAAAAATTCAACTGCGAGTTTTTTTCGTGCATCGGTGGGAATACGGCCCTCCCGCATGAGTTTTGCGGGACTGTAACGTAACAGCTCTAATCCCATGGCCCACTGATCACCGTCAACCACTGACAGTCGATCCGTACAGCCAAGAGATTAAGACCGGTTCCGCTACTGGGCTACATCAGTGCCCGATGTCCGCAGGATCATCTCACAATTCAGTTACAATCTCTTGAACATTTTGACAAATAACATCGGAGTAAATAGCGGAAGACTTAGATAGCAATAGTTTTACAAACCAGGGTTCAACATAAAATTAAAGTGAAGTTATTACAGACCATAGTTCAAATAGATAGAGTCGGCAGAGTAGCATATGACAACAACTGAAGGTAAAGATACTTCACCCAGCCCGAGAGTGAATAATCACTCATCGGCCTCATCGGCCTCTTCCTGAACAACAGTCACACAGCAAGGTCCAAGGCATACTGAGGAATCTGTCATACCTGCAACATGGGTAATAAAACCCTGAGTACAAAGGTACTCAACAAGACTTACCCGACTAAAGAAAAAGGGAGAAGACTCAGGAATGAAAGGCTTAGGTAAGGCTTGAACAAGATCGAGAAATTTGCAGAAAAAGCATTTTGAGTTTTTCCGCCAGCAACAAGCACCTCGGGACTCTAACCCAAGAGTACAGGTCCAGCAACAAGCACCTCGGGACTCTAACCCAAGAGTACAGGTCCTGTTGGCAGAAAAAGCATCTTGTAAAACTTGTTTTTATTTTGGAAAGGTTCAAGTATTCCTCAGTTCTTCATCATTCATGATTCATTTTACATTTCAAAACATTCCTAGTTGAGAACCACTCTCCGTTGACAGTCAGTGGACCAAGTCTCCATAACCGAGGAGCAACGTTAATCCGGATAAAGAATACTCAGCTGAGGATCCCTATTCACACTGCATATGTAGCACCCAAGCTTGCATATGCCAACTCGTCTTCCACGATTCCTCCAAGATTGGGCCCGGTCCTACGCCACCCGGAAGTACAGTACACCACTCCAATCCGGGACTCTAACCCACGTGGGTACATGCTACTTCCGCCATCTCTCCACTCCCAGTGCGCGGTTGTCGGTCCAATAATGGATTTCTCGGAGCCAGAGCTTTCCGTAGTATGTGAATAGTTACAAGTCTTGACCAGCAGGCCCCCATACGGATGGTCCCTAATTTTCCAGCCAGAACTACACCTTGGTTATATCTCACCCAAGCGTAATAGTCCTGTCAGTTTTTCAACCCTGTCCCGGCCGGTGTCAACTGTTGAGTCCCGGACTACAACATGACGGCACCGTACGCAAGGACAACCTCTTCTCGACAATGACCACATGCTAGCTAGGCAAGCAGTCATCGAACGGGAAGTAAAACCAAAATTCCCATAAAGTTTCTTTCAGTGATCACACTTTTGAAATTGGCATTTTTTGCAAATCTATTATATAGCATCACTAAGCATTTTGCAAATAGTTTTTAAAACAAGGCGGGTGGATCCTTTGGTGGAGGTAAATAATGCAGGAGGCAATAGGTCATCACACAACTCCTATAACCTAATGCAGTAATTTAACTCAAAAGCATTTAAGGAAAACATTTTATAAATGGAAGGGTTAAATGCACCGGGGCTTGCCTTGGATGGCAAAAAGGACGGACTCGGGGTTGGTGGTGTAGGCGTCGGAGCTCGGGGTCGCCTCGGGAACAGATCCTTCGGTGGCTACCTCGACTTCAGATCCTTCTTCGTCAACTATACGGATGCAATGATGAATGCTCATGAGAATGATGATATGAACTTAAGGTGCAAGACAATTCCACTGATTCTAGATTACTCTAAAACAAGGCATAATCGAAATCTAGGTTGAGCATAAAAGGTAACCATTTCTTCCTTAAGCAATATTGATTAAACTAGCCCTTATTATAATTATCCTAAACATCAACTAAACATAGCATCACAAACATCATAGACCAAAGGGTAGGGATCTATGAACATCAATCAATCCAAAGATCACATCATCAAACACTTATTACCAACCCTAATCCATCTTTTCTATTTTTCCTAATTTATTTAAAAGGTCATTTTATGAAGTTGCTCCAAAAATTACCAAATTAACCACATAAGTTCATTATGACTTAAACAGGTGGCAAAACAAATTTCATAATTTTTGGAGGTCATTAAGGTGCTCAAATAATTCTAGACATTTAATTAACAAAAGGCACTATTCAAGAATTAAAATAAATGCTCAAAAATCAACTTGTTCCAAAAGACTTCAAAATTTTACCAGAGACTAAACATGGCATAAGAAGCTCACAAAAATTTGTCTCATGATTTTTGGAGTTATAAATCACTCTCCAAAAATACCAAAACCTTCATTTTTCAATTAAAAGGGGAAATTTTACATTTTCAAATTTTTGCACAAAACTCAAGTTTGATATTTTTATAAAATACTCCAGAGCATGAAGAGTCTACCACAAAAATTTCAGAATTTTTGGATGCACACAGAAAATCATACAAAAAAGAGAAAACAGAACACTATTCACAACTCTCAGAAAAAGAGAAGAGCACTGTGCTCCTTCTAGGCCGGGCTCGGTGAATTGCGGGGCTCGGGCGAAACGGAGAAGTGAGCCTCGGTCCGAGGCCGGACTCGGGCGAGACGGAGAGCATGCGTCGCCGAGGCTTGGGCTCGGCCGAAGCGGAGGGCAGGCGCTCGCCGAGGCTTGGGCTCGGGCGAAGCGGAGAAACAGGCCTCTGTCCGAGACCTGACTGGGAGGGCTCGGATGCTTACCACGTGTCGGAGGCAGGGCTCGAGGGTGAGGCTCGACTCGTTTTCGAGGGTAAGGCTCGACTCGAGGGTGAGGCTCGACACGATGGTGAGGCTCGACACGCTCGGGGAAGAAGATGACCGCGGCGGCGCTCCGGCGGTCCGGCGGTCCTGCGCAGCACATGCGACCGCAAGGGCCGGGTTAGAGTCGCACGGGACCAAGGAACACAACACGGGGGTCGGTGAGGGATGATCATGGCCGGAGACGGCGAATTCCACGAACCCGAGTTCGCCGGGTTTCGGCCGGGGATGGGGACGGCGAGCTTACGCCGGGCAAACGGAGGCGGGGAAGGTGAAATTGAAGGGTGGAAAAGCTTCACGAGCTCAAGGCGGAGCTTTAGGGCTAGCTGGTGGAGAGGCGGAGTGTCTGGAGAGGTCCGGCCACGGTGGCGGAGGTGAAGGAGAGAGGTCGGAGCTCCGGCGGCTTATATAGCCGCGGCTAGGGGACGGTAGAGACCTCGGGGTTGCGCGGGTTAGGTTTGCGGGGGCGTGCGCACTCGATTGCGCTCTGGCGGTCGAGCTGGCGTGCAGCCGGGGCTCGGGCACAAGCTCGGCCGGCGATGGCCACGCGGCGGCGGCGGCTGGGCACTGTAGGGGCCGAGAGCAAGGGTCAGCGCTCGCGTGCGGGCGCGGAGGGAACAGGGGAACAGCGGCGGCAGGATAAGGCGCGTGGGGAGCAGCCGCCTGCGCTGCAGCCGCAGCGCCGGCGCCATGGCCGGGCCCCCCCTGGCCTCTGGCTCTACGGGAAGAAGAACAGTGCTAGGGTCTAGGGTTTGACTTTTGGCCAGTTTCTGTATTTTGCAAAAATCTCCCAAAATTTGAACTGTGCGACAAAAACTCAAAATACCAAAGTTGTTCAGAAAAAAGAGATCTACAACTTTGTCAATATGAACATTTTCAAATTCCTAATAGTTTTTGAACTATATTCAAAAACAGAAAAGGGAACACTTTTCAAATTTGATTCAAATCAAAATTACTTTGGATTTCAAACTGAAACTTGAAAATCTTCCAATATGAAAGTTGTTCCATTTGTCAAAACCTACAACTTTGCTATTCTACACTTTTTCTGAAACTCAATAGTTTTGGATAACTTTTTAAAACCGAAAAGGGGACAGAAACTGGAACTTGAATGAATTTGAAATTACTGCAAACTTTATATAGAAACATGGAAATCTGTAAATACCAAAGTTGTTCCTCTAGGTCAGATTCACAACTTTGCTTTTTGAACCAACTCAAAATTTTGAATTTTGAAAAAGTTATCAAAAAGGGAATAAATCCAGGATTTGGGAATTTAGGGTTTTGCAAAAGGAAACTCAATTCAAATCTGATTTTTGAACTTTGAACAAAGCAACAAACATCAGGGCACTAAGTTTGAACAAGAATTACATAGAACTAGGCACAGAGGTGAAATTACCATTTTGCCCCTATAGGAAGAAGTGGGCTAATAAGGGTTTTTGCAATAGAGGTACATCACATAAAATGATACGCTAAGCAAATGCATACACATGAAATCATGATCAAGATGATTAATGATGCTAATGATGATATGTCAAGTTAATTACATGCTTAAACACCAGAGGTGTTACAGCCTTCCCCCCTTAAAGAAATCTCGCCCCGAGATTCTGCGTCTTAAGAAAGGACAAAGAAGGGATAAAGGCAAAAATTTACATAGACAGGGATTCGAGAAAGTCGGGGTAGTTCTTTGCCAAGAAGTCTTCAGATTCCCAAGCAACTTCTTCTTCAGAGTGCTGGTTCCACTGGATTTTGTACCACCTTGTGGTAGTTCTTCGAGTAACTCGATCTTTGTGATCCAACACGCGAACTGGATATTCCGAGTAGGATAGATCAGGCTCTAGCTCGACACCTTCAACTTCCACGACATGTTCTGGTACTCGGAGGCACTTCTTGAGTTGGGAGACATGGAAAACATTGTGGACAGCAGAGAGATGATCGGGCAACTTCAGCTTGTAAGCTACCTTGCCGCAACATTCCAAAATCTCAAACGGACCAATGTAGCGGGGTGCTAACTTTTCCCTTGACTCCAAAACGAGTGACTCCTTTGGTTGGTGAGACCTTGAGATATACGTAATCTCCAACTTGAAACTTCAGAGTTCAACGTCTCTTGTCAGCATAATTCTTTTGTCGGGATTGGGCAACCTTCATGTTCTCTTGTATCTGCTTGACTTTCTCTTCCATATCTTTAACCAGGTCAACTCCAAAGAATTCTCTTTCTCCGGGTTCAGACCAACTGAGAGGGGTACAACAACGGCGGCCGTACGGTGCTTCAAAGGGTGCCATTTTGATGCCCTCTTGGTAACTGTTATTATAAGAGATTTCTGCCAAGGGCAAACACTGATCCCACATATCTGCGAAGGTGAGCACACAGGCTCTCAACATATCTTCTAACACTTGGTTGACTCTCTCAGTCTGTCCATCAGGCTGCGGATGATAAGCCGTGCTATACAATAGCTTGGTTCCAAGTGAGGTATGGAACGCTTTCCAGAACTTTGCGACAAACTGAGTACCACGATCTGAGATAATGGTCTTGGGTATTCCATGAAGCTTCCCTATGTTGTTCTTGTACAAGGCGGCATACGTGGGGACGGCATAGCTGGTCTTGACTGGCAGAAAGTGAGCTTGCTTGGTGAGTCGGTCCACGATTTCCCAAATGGAATCAAAACCTTTCCGAGTCTTGGGTAGTCCATTGATAAAATCCATGCTGATATCTTCCCACTTCCAGGCAGGTACAGATAAGGCTGCAATTCTCCTCCAGGCTTCATGTGCACGGCTTTGACCTTTTGACAAGTATCACAGCGAGCGACATAGCGAGCGATTTCAATCTTCATCTTTGTCCACCAGAATCTCTGCCTTAGATCCTGGTACATCTTGTTGCTGCCGGGGTGGATGGAAAATCTAGACAGGTGTGCCTCATCAAGGATCAACTGTCTCAACTCAGGCACCTTGGGAACTACTAGACGGTTCTTGAACCAAACAACTCCTACATCATCGATCCTGAAACAATCAGCCTTACCGGTCTGGACCTTTTCGATGATGTGCTTGATTCCAGGGTTATCTTTCTGTGCAGCGATGACTTGTTCCTTGACCGATGTTTCTATCCTGACATTGTTCAGGCTTCCTTGCGGAACTATCTCAATACCCATCCTTTCAAGAGCATGGCACAAGGAAAGATCATAGGGCTTCGTCGTCAGACAGTTGCAGTATGACTTGCGACTGAGGGCATCGGCAACTACATTTGCCTTACCCGGATGGTAATGCACTTCGATATCATAGTCCTTGATTAACTCAAGCCATCTTCGCTGCCTCATGTTCAGCTCTTCTTGGGTGAAGATATACTTCAGGCTCTTGTGATCTGTGTACACATTGCAAGTACTGCCCAACAGATAATGACGCCATATCTTCAAGGCATGAACCACTGCTGCTAACTCAAGGTCATGAGTTGGATAGTTTTCCTCATGTCGCTTAAGCTGCCGCGAGGCATAAGCGATCACTCTTCCCTCTTGCATCAACACGCAACCCAAACCAGTACCAGATGCATCACAGTAGACATCAAAGGGCTTCTTGCCGTTCGGCTGAGCTAGCACTGGTGACGTGGTTAACAGCTTCTTCAAAGTCTGAAAAGCTTGTTCACAAGCTGGTGACCAAAAGAACTTCACAGAATCCTTCAGCAACTCGGTGATAGGCTTGGCAATTCTGGAGAAATCTGGGATGAACCGACGATAATATCCAGCCATTCCCATAAAACTGCGGGCCTTGTGAACAGAGGTAGGTGGCTTCCACTCCAGGATATCTGACACTTCTTCGGGGTCGACTGACACACCTTCTGCGGATAGGACATGGCCTAGAAATTGTATCTGATCCAACCAGAATTCACACTTACTGAACTTAGCATAGAGCTGATGTTCTCTGAGACGGGATAGAACAATACGAAGATGTTCAGCATGATCTTCAGGGGTTTTTGAGTAGACAAGGATGTCGTCAATGAACACGACCACGAATTTATCAAGCTCTGGCATGAACACCGAGTTCATGAGATACATGAAATGAGCGGGGGCATTGGTCAAACCGAAAGACATGACCAAATACTCATATAGGCCGTATCTGGTGGTGAAAGCTGTTTTGGGAATAGCTTCGGGACGAATTTTTATTTGGTGGTAACCAGATCTGGGGTCAGTCTTGGAAAACACTCTGGCTCCAGATAACTGGTCAAACAGAAGATCAATACAAGGCAAGGGATATTTATTTTTGATGGTGACCTCGTTGAGTGGGCGATAATCAACGCAAAGACGAAGACTTTTGTCCTTCTTCTTCACAAAGATAGCAGGACAGCCCCAAGGAGACGAGCTTGGGCGAATGAAACCCTTGCCCAACAAATCTTGTAATTGGATTTTTAGTTCTGCCAACTCTCTGGGAGGCATTCGATAAGCTCTACGGGATATAGGAGCAGTCCCGGGCTTTAGCTCTATAGCAAACTCAAAATCCAAAGATTGATTTTTGAACGAAACTGACTGATAAGATTCATTGATACAAGGATAGATAACTGATACAAAGGTTCGATAGATAACCACAGACTGACAAAGGAAAGGTACAAGACAAGATACAAACTCGACTAGACAGAAGACCAACTAACGCCCCAAACCTAGACTTAAGGCTTTAGGTGAGCAGATGGCATAGACACAACGAGTCTAGTCATCGTCGATGAAGATCAACTCTTTGTCATCATTATCATCCTCGATGATAAGCTCAGGCTCTTCCTCCTCATCTTCATCTTCAATGTGGACATCTTCAGCAGGTTCCACTTCCTCATTCTGATCAGGCTCATGTTCCACTTCAGGTTCCTCCACGACTCCGTCTTCGGGGTCTTCCATAACCGGGGGTACCAAGGGATGGAGTTGATCATGCAGCTGATGCACTTCCTCATGAAGCATATCATTGAACTGCTCAATCTGGGCGGTGTATTGCTGCAGTCCATGGAGCTGGGCTCTGGTGACATCCTCTCGGATCCATGTTGCATCACGCTGCTGGATAGCGCGAACCACATTCCGGTTAGCTTCCTCAAGAGCGGCTCGTGCCTCATAAAACTCCATGCGGGAAAGGTAAAAGTCATGCTCCATATTCTCCATTTCAGCCTTCAGATTCTTGATTTCCTCCTTCAGCTGCTTGCGGGTGCGGCGGGGAAAGCTACGACCATAGGAGGATTCTCCAGTCTCTTCTCCGGTGCGTGGCGCCAGCTGGTGACGCGGCACACCGTTCGGTCCAGTCGACTTGCGGGCAGTCCGCTTGATGATGGCCATATCTGGACAAGAGGTTATAGATGAGAAAGGCTAGCAAGAAAAAGGTATAGGCATACTAACCCAACGAACTCTTTTGTATACTTAAGTGAATGTGACCTGATGCATGAATCGTTCCTACGGAACAAGGCAATGCAACTACTACGGTAAGGTACATAGGGCTTATACAAGTTGTCTTGCTACTAGTTGCCAAAGACAAGATGAGATGAGAGAAGCAATTTGGACTCAAAATAGTCAGGTTTAGTTTTTGTTAAAAACATTTTGAAGTTTTCGCAAAAAGATTGCAACGTCATAGTGAGATGCTCCGATACCACTCTGTAACGTAACAGCTCTAATCCCATGGCCCACTGATCACCGTCAACCACTGACAGTCGATCCGTACAACCAAGAGATTAAGACCGGTTCCGCTACTGGGCTACATCAGTGCCCGATGTCCGCAGGATCATCTCACAATTCAGTTACAATCTCTTGAACATTTTGACAAATAACATCGGAGTAAATAGCGGAAGACTTAGATAGCAATAGTTTTACAAACCAGGGTTCAACATAAAATTAAAGTGAAGTTATTACAGACCATAGTTCAAATAGATAGAGTCGGCAGAGTAGCATATGACAACAACTGAAGGTAAAGATACTTCACCCAGCCCGAGAGTGAATAATCACTCATCGGCCTCATCGGCCTCTTCCTGAACAACAGTCACACAGCAAGGTCCAAGGCATACTGAGGAATCTGTCATACCTGCAACATGGGTAATAAAACCCTGAGTACAAAGGTACTCAACAAGACTTACCCGACTAAAGAAAAAGGGAGAAGACTCAGGAATGAAAGGCTTAGGTAAGGCTTGAACAAGATCGAGAAATTTGCAGAAAAAGCATTTTGAGTTTTTCCGCCAGCAACAAGCACCTCGGGACTCTAACCCAAGAGTACAGGTCCAGCAACAAGCACCTCGGGACTCTAACCCAAGAGTACAGGTCCTGTTGGCAGAAAAAGCATCTTGTAAAACTTGTTTTTATTTTGGAAAGGTTCAAGTATTCCTCAGTTCTTCATCATTCATGATTCATTTTACATTTCAAAACATTCCTAGTTGAGAACCACTCTCCGTTGATAGTCAGTGGACCAAGTCTCCATAACCGAGGAGCAACGTTAATCCGGATAAAGAATACTCAGCTGAGGATCCCTATTCACACTGCATATGTAGCACCCAAGCTTGCATATGCCAACTCGTCTTCCACGATTCCTCCAAGATTGGGCCCGGTCCTACGCCACCCGGAAGTACAGTACACCACTCCAATCCGGGACTCTAACCCACGTGGGTACATGCTACTTCCGCCATCTCTCCACTCCCAGTGCGCGGTTGTCGGTCCAATAATGGATTTCTCGGAGCCAGAGCTTTCCGTAGTATGTGAATAGTTACAAGTCTTGACCAGCAGGCCCCCATACGGATGGTCCCTAATTTTCCAGCCAGAACTACACCTTGGTTATATCTCACCCAAGCGTAATAGTCCTGTCAGTTTTTCAACCCTGTCCCGGCCGGTGTCAACTGTTGAGTCCCGGACTACAACATGACGGCACCGTACGCAAGGACAACCTCTTCTCGACAATGACCACATGCTAGCTAGGCAAGCAGTCATCGAACGGGAAGTAAAACCAAAATTCCCATAAAGTTTCTTTCAGTGATCACACTTTTGAAATTGGCATTTTTTGCAAATCTATTATATAGCATCACTAAGCATTTTGCAAATAGTTTTTAAAACAAGGCGGGTGGATCCTTTGGTGGAGGTAAATAATGCAGGAGGCAATAGGTCATCACACAACTCCTATAACCTAATGCAGTAATTTAACTCAAAAGCATTTAAGGAAAACATTTTATAAATGGAAGGGTTAAATGCACCGGGGCTTGCCTTGGATGGCAAAAAGGACGGACTCGGGGTTGGTGGTGTAGGCGTCGGAGCTCGGGGTCGCCTCGGGAACAGATCCTTCGGTGGCTACCTCGACTTCAGATCCTTCTTCGTCAACTATACGGATGCAATGATGAATGCTCATGAGAATGATGATATGAACTTAAGGTGCAAGACAATTCCACTGATTCTAGATTACTCTAAAACAAGGCATAATCGAAATCTAGGTTGAGCATAAAAGGTAACCATTTCTTCCTTAAGCAATATTGATTAAACTAGCCCTTATTATAATTATCCTAAACATCAACCAAACATAGCATCACAAACATCATAGACCAAAGGGTAGGGATCTATGAACATCAATCAATCCAAAGATCACATCATCAAACACTTATTACCAACCCTAATCCATCTTTTCTATTTTTCCTAATTTATTTAAAAGGTCATTTTATGAAGTTGCTCCAAAAATTACCAAATTAACCACATAAGTTCATTATGACTTAAACAGATGGCAAAACAAATTTCATAATTTTTGGAGGTCATTAAGGTGCTCAAATAATTCTAGACATTTAATTAACAAAAGGCACTATTCAAGAATTAAAATAAATGCTCAAAAATCAACTTGTTCCAAAAGACTTCAAAATTTTACCAGAGACTAAACATGGCATAAGAAGCTCACAAAAATTTGTCTCATGATTTTTGGAGTTATAAATCACTCTCCAAAAATACCAAAACCTTCGATTTTCAATTAAAAGGGGAAATTTTACATTTTCAAATTTTTGCACAAAACTCAAGTTTGATATTTTTATAAAATACTCCAGAGCATAAAGAGTCTACCACAAAAATTTCAGAATTTTTGGATGCACACAGAAAATCATACAAAAAAGAGAAAACAGAACACTATTCACAACTCTCAGAAAAAGAGAAGAGCACTGTGCTCCTTCTAGGCCGGGCTCGGTGAATTGCGGGGCTCGGGCGAAACGGAGAAGTGAGCCTCGGTCCGAGGCCGGACTCGGGCGAGACGGAGAGCATGCGTCGCCGAGGCTTGGGCTCGGCCGAAGCGGAGGGCAGGCGCTCGCCGAGGCTTGGGCTCGGGCGAAGCGGAGAAACAGGCCTCTGTCCGAGACCTGACTGGGAGGGCTCGGATGCTTACCACGTGTCGGAGGCAGGGCTCGAGGGTGAGGCTCGACTCGTTTTCGAGGGTAAGGCTCGACTCGAGGGTGAGGCTCGACACGATGGTGAGGCTCGACACGCTCGGGGAAGAAGATGACCGCGGCGGCGCTCCGGCGGTCCGGCGGTCCTGCGCAGCACATGCGACCGCAAGGGCCGGGTTAGAGTCGCACGGGACCAAGGAACACAACACGGGGGTCGGTGAGGGATGATCATGGCCGGAGACGGCGAATTCCACGAACCCGAGTTCGCCGGGTTTCGGCCGGGGATGGGGACGGCGAGCTTACGCCGGGCAAACGGAGGCGGGGAAGGTGAAATTGAAGGGTGGAAAAGCTTCACGAGCTCAAGGCGGAGCTTTAGGGCTAGCTGGTGGAGAGGCGGAGTGTCTGGAGAGGTCCGGCCACGGTGGCGGAGGTGAAGGAGAGAGGTCGGAGCTCCGGCGGCTTATATAGCCGCGGCTAGGGGACGGTAGAGACCTCGGGGTTGCGCGGGTTAGGTTTGCGGGGGCGTGCGCACTCGATTGCGCTCTGGCGGTCGAGCTGGCGTGCAGCCGGGGCTCGGGCACAAGCTCGGCCGGCGATGGCCACGCGGCGGCGGCGGCTGGGCACTGTAGGGGCCGAGAGCAAGGGTCAGCGCTCGCGTGCGGGCGCGGAGGGAACAGGGGAACAGCGGCGGCAGGATAAGGCGCGTGGGGAGCAGCCGCCTGCGCTGCAGCCGCAGCGCCGGCGCCATGGCCGGCCCCCCCCCCCCCTGGCCTCTGGCTCTACGGGAAGAAGAACAGTGCTAGGGTCTAGGGTTTGACTTTTGGCCAGTTTCTGTATTTTGCAAAAATCTCCCAAAATTTGAACTGTGCGACAAAAACTCAAAATACCAAAGTTGTTCAGAAAAAAGAGATCTACAACTTTGTCAATATGAACATTTTCAAATTCCGAATAGTTTTTGAACTATATTCAAAAACAGAAAAGGGAACACTTTTCAAATTTGATTCAAATCAAAATTACTTTGGATTTCAAACTGAAACTTGAAAATCTTCCAATATGAAAGTTGTTCCATTTGTCAAAACCTACAACTTTGCTATTCTACACTTTTTCTGAAACTCAATAGTTTTGGATAACTTTTTAAAACCGAAAAGGGGACAGAAACTGGAACTTGAATGAATTTGAAATTACTGCAAACTTTATATAGAAACATGGAAATCTGTAAATACCAAAGTTGTTCCTCTAGGTCAGATTCACAACTTTGCTTTTTGAACCAACTCAAAATTTTGAATTTTGAAAAAGTTATCAAAAAGGGAATAAATCCAGGATTTGGGAATTTAGGGTTTTGCAAAAGGAAACTCAATTCAAATCTGATTTTTGAACTTTGAACAAAGCAACAAACATCAGGGCACTAAGTTTGAACAAGAATTACATAGAACTAGGCACAGAGGTGAAATTACCATTTTGCCCCTATAGGAAGAAGTGGGCTAATAAGGGTTTTTGCAATAGAGGTACATCACATAAAATGATACGCTAAGCAAATGCATACACATGAAATCATGATCAAGATGATTAATGATGCTAATGATGATATGTCAAGTTAATTACATGCTTAAACACCAGAGGTGTTACAGGGACCGTTCCGCCAAAAATGAAAGTGATAAAAACCCACCAAACATGAGTTTTTGGTCAAACGGAGATGATTAGGTGCGTCCGTTGTGAAAAATTCAACTATGAGTTTTTTCGTGCATCGGTGGGAAAAATGGCCCTGCCGCACGAGTTTTGCGGCACCGTTCCACCGAAAATGAAAGTGCCAAAAATCCACCAAACATGAGTTTTGGGTCAAACTGAGAAGATTGGGTGCGTCCGTTGCGAAAAATTCAACTGCGAGTTTTCTCGTGCATCGGTGGGAAAAAGGCCCTCCCTCACGAGTTTTGAGGGGGTCAAACGGAGATGATTGGGTGCGTCCGTTGCGAAAAATTCAACAGTGAGTTTTTTCGTGCATCGGTGGAAAAAACGGCCCTCCCGCACGAGTTTTGCGGGACCGTTCCAACCGAAATGAAAGTGCTAAAAACCCACCAAACATGAGTTTTGGGTCAAACTGAGATGACTGGGTGCGTCCGTTCCGAAAAATTCAATTGCAAGTTTTTTCGTGCATCGGTGGGAAAAAAGGCCCTCCCTCATGAGTTTTGCGGGGGTCAAACTGAGATGATTGGGTGTGTCCGTTCCGAAAAATTCAACTCCGAGTTTTTTCGTGCATCGGTGGGAAAACGGCCCTTTCGCAGGAGTTTTGCGGGACCGTTCCGCCCCGAAATCAAAGTGCTAAAAACCTACCAAACATGAGTTTTTGGTCAAACTGAGATGACTGGGTGCGTCCGTTCCGAAAAATTCAATTGCGAGTTTTTTCGTGCATCGGTGGGAAAACCGCCCTCCCGCATGAGTTTTGTGGCACCGTTCCGCCAGAAATGAAAGTGATAAAAACCCACCAAACATGAGTTTTTGGTCAAACGGAGATGATTGGGTGCGTCCGTTGTGAAAAATTCAACTACGAGTTTTTTCGTGCATCGGTGGGAAAAATGGCCCTCCCGCACAAGTTTTGCGGCACCGTTCCACCGAAAATGAAAGTGCCAAAAATCCACCAAACATGAGTTTTGGGTCAAACGGAGATGATTGGGTGCGTCCGTTGCGAAAAATTCAACTGCGAGTTTTTTCGTGCATCGGTGGGAAAAAAGGCCCTCCCTCACGAGTTTTGCGGGGGTCAAACTGAGATGATTAGGTGCGTCGGTTGCGAAAAATTCAACTGCGAGTTTTTTCGTGCATCGGTGGGAAAACGGCCCTCCCGCACGAGTTTTGCGGGACCGTTCCGCCCGAAATGAAAGTGCTAAAAACCCACCAAAGATGAGTTTTGGGTCACACTGATATGACTGGGTGCGTCCGTTCCGAAAAATTCAACTGCGAGTTTCTTCGTGCATCGTTGGGAAAACGGCCCTCCCGCATGAGTTTTGCGGGACCGTTTCGCCCGAAATGAAAGTGCTAAAAACCCACCAAACATGAGTTTTGGGTCAAACTGAAATGATTGGGTGCCTCCGTTGCGAAAAATTGTACTGCGAGTTTTTTCGTGCATCGGTGGGAAAAAAGACCCTCCCTCACGAGTTTTGCGGGGGTCAAACTGAGATGATTGGGTGCGTCCGTTGCGAAAAATTCAACTGCGAGTTTTTTTCGTGCATCGGTGGGAATACGGCCCTCCCGCATGATTTTTGCGGGACCGTTCCGCCCAAAATGAAAGTGCGAAAAACCCACCAAACATGAGTTTTGGGTCAAACTGAGATGATTGGGTGCGTCCGTTGCGAAAAATTCAACTGCGAGTTTTTTTTTGCATCGGTGGGAAAAAAGACCCTCCCTCACGAGTTTTGCGGCACCGTTCCGCCGGAAATGAATGTGCCAAAAATCCACCAAACATGAGTTTTGGGTCGAACGGAGATGATTGGGTGCGTCCGTTGCGAAAAATTCAACTGTGAGTTTTTTCGTGCTTCGGTGGGAAAAAAGGCCTCCCTCACGAGTTTTGCGGGGGTCAAACTGAGATGATTGGGTGCGTCCGTTGAGAAAAAATCAACTGCGAGTTTTTTCGTGCATCGGTGGGAAAACGGCCCTCCCGCAGGAGTTTTGCGGGACCGTTCCGCCCCGAAATGAATGTGCTAAAAACCCACAAACATGAGTTTTTGGTCAAACTGAGATGATTGGGTGCGTCCATTCCGAAAAATTCAATTGCGAGTTTCTTCATGCATCGGTGGGAAAAAGGTCCTCCCGCATGAGTTTTGCGGGACCGTTACGCCCGAAATGAAAGTGCTAAAAACCCACCAAACATGGGTTTTGGGTCAAACTGAGATGACTGGGTGCGTCCGTTCCAAAAAATTCAACTGCGAGTTTCTTCGTGCATCGTTGGGAAAACGGCCCTCCCGCATGAGTTTTGCGGGACCGTTCCGCCCGAAATGAAAGTGCTAAAAACCCACCAAACATGAGTTTTGGGTCAAACTAAGATGATTGGGTGTGTCCATTGCGAAAAATTCAACTGCGAGTTTTTTCGTGCATCGGTGGGAAAAAAGACCCTCCCTCACGAGTTTTGCGGGGGTCAAACTGAGATGACTGGGTGCGTCCGTTCCGAAAAATTCAACTGCGAGTTTTTTCGTGCATCGGTGGGAAAAAAGGCTCTCCCTCACGAGTTTTGCGGGGGTCAAACTGAGATGATTGGGTTCGTCCGTTCCGAAAAATTCAACTGCGAGTTTTTTTCGTGCATCGGTGGGAATACGTCCCTCCCGCATGATTTTTGCGGGACCGTTCCGCCGGAAATGAAAGTGCTAAAAACCCACCAAACATGAGTTTTGGGTCAAACTGAGATGATTGGGTGCGTCCATTGCAAAAAATTCAACTGCGAGTTTTTTCGTGCATCGGTGGGAAAAAAGACCCTCCCTCACGAGTTTTGCGGCACCGTTCCGCCGGAAATGAAAGTGCCAAAAATCCACCAAACATTAGTTTTGGGTCGAACGAAGATGATTGGGTGCGTCTGTTGCGAAAAATTCTACTGCGAGTTTTTTTCGTGCATCGGTGGGAATACGTCCCTCCCGCATGATTTTTGCGGGACCGTTCCGCCCGAAATGAAAGTGCTAAAAACCCACCAAACATGAGTTTTGGGTCAAACTGAGATGACTGGGTGCGTCCGTTCCAAAAAATTCAACTGCGTGTTTCTTCGTGCATCGGTGGGAAAATGGCCCTCCCGCATGAGTTTTGCGGGACCGCTCCGCCCGAAATGAAAGTGCTAAAAACCCACCAAAGATGAGTTTTGGGTCAAACTGAGATGATTAGGAGCGTCTGTTGCGAAAAATTCAACTGCGAGTTTTTTCGTGCATCGTTGGGAAAAAAGGCCCTCCCTCACGAGTTTTGCGGGGGTCAAACTGAGATGATTGGGTGCGTCCGTTGCGAAAAATTCAATGCGAGTTTTTTCGTGCATCGGTGGGAAAAAAGGCCCTCCCGCATGAGTTTTGTGGCACCGTTCCGCCAGAAATGAAAGTGATAAAAACCCACCAAACATGAGTTTTTGGTCAAACGGAGATGATTGGGTGTGTCCGTTCCGAAAAATTCAACTGCGAGTTTTTTCGTGCATCGGTGGGAAAACGGCCCTCTCGCAGGAGTTTTGCGGGACCGTTCCGCCCCGAAATGAAAGTGATAAAAACCCACGAAACATGAGTTTTGGGTCAAACGGAGATGATTGGGTGCGTCCGTTGAGAAAAAATCAACTGCGAGTTTTTTCGTGCATCGGTGGGAAAAACGGCCCTCCCGCACGAGTTTTGCGGGACCGTTC
Organism: Coix lacryma-jobi var. lacryma-jobi; assembly: GCA_009763385.1. NCBI lineage: Eukaryota > Viridiplantae > Streptophyta > Magnoliopsida > Poales > Poaceae > Coix > Coix lacryma-jobi. Next base: position 116,340 of record VDCT01000278.1, on the reverse strand, counting down.
CGCCTGAATGAATGTGCTAAAAACCCACCAAACATGAGTTTTGGGTCAAACTGAGATGATTGGGTGCGTCCGTTCCAAAAAATTCAATTGCGAGTTTCTTCATGCATCGGTGGGAAAACGGCCCTCCCGCATGAGTTTTGCGGGACCGTTCTGCCCGAATAAATGTGCTAAAAACCCACCAAACATGAGTTTTGGGTCAAACTGAGATGATTGGGTGCGTCCGTTCCGAAAAATTCAATTGCGAGTTTCTTCATGCATCGGTGGGAAAACGGCCCTCCCGCATGAGTTTTGCGGGACCGTTCCGCCCGAATGAATGTGCTAAAAACCCACCAAACATGAGTTTTGGGTCAAACTGAGATGATTGGGTGCGTCTGTTCCGAAAAATTGAACTACGAGTTTTTTCGTGCATCACTTGAAAAAAACGGCCTTCCCGCACGAGTTTTGCGGGACCGTTCCAACCGAAATGAAAGTGCTAAAAACCCACCAAACATGAGTTTTGGGTCAAACTGAGATGACTGGGTGCGTCCGTTCTGAAAAATTCAACTGCGAGTTTTTTGGTGCATCAGTAGAAAAAAATGGCCCTCCCGCATGAATTTTGTGGCACCGTTCCGCCAGAAATGAAAGTGATAAAAACCCACCAAACATGAGTTTTGGGTCAAACTGAGATGATTGGGTGCGTCCGTTGCGAAAAATTCAACTGCGAGTTTTTTCGTGCATCGGTGGGCAAAAAGACCCTCCCTCACGAGTTTTGCGGGGGTCAAACTGAGATGATTGGGTGTGTCCGTTCCGAAAAATTCAACTGCTAGTTTTTTCGTGCATCGGTGGGAAAAAAGACCCTCCCTCACGAGTTTTGCGGCACCGTTCCGCCGGAAATGAAAGTGCCAAAAATCCACCAAACATGAGTTTTGTGTCGAACGAAGATGATTGGGTGCGTCCGTTGCGAAAAATTCAACTGCGAGTTTTTTCGTGCATCGGTGGGAAAAAAGGCCTCCCTCACGAGTTTTCGGGGGTCAAACTGAGATGATTGGTTGTGTCCGTTCCGAAAAATTCAACTGCGAGTTTTTTCATGCATCGGTGGGAAAACGGCCCTCTCGCAGGAGTTTTGCGGGACCGTTCCGCCCCGAAATGAAAGTGATAAAAACCCACCAAACATGAGTTTTGGGTCAAACTGAGATGATTGGGTGAGTCCGTTCCAAAAAATTCAATTGCGAGTTTCTTCATGCATCGGTGGGAAAACGGCCCTCCCGCATGAGTTTTGCGGGACCGTTCTGCCCGAATAAATGTGCTAAAAACCCACCAAACATGAGTTTTGGGTCAAACTGAGATGATTGGGTGCGTCCGTTCCGAAAAATTCAATTGCGAGTTTCTTCATGCATCGGTGGGAAAACGGCCCTCCCGCATGAGTTTTGCGGGACCGTTCCGCCCGAATGAATGTGCTAAAAACCCACCAAACATGAGTTTTGGGTCAAACTGAGATGATTGGGTGCGTCTGTTCCGAAAAATTGAACTACGAGTTTTTTCGTGCATCACTTGAAAAAAACGGCCTTCCCGCACGAGTTTTGCGGGACCGTTCCAACCGAAATGAAAGTGCTAAAAACCCACCAAACATGAGTTTTGGGTCAAACTGAGATGACTGGGTGCGTCCGTTCCGAAAAATTCAATTGCGAGTTTTTTCATGCATCGGTGGGAAAAATGGCGCTCCTGCACGAGTTTTGCGGGACCGTTCCGCCCGAAATGAAAGTGCTAAAAACCCACTAAAGATGAGTTTTGGGTCAAACTGAGATGACTGTGTGCGTCCGTTGCGAAAAATTCAACTGCGAGTTTTTCCTGCATCGGTTGAAAAAAGGCCCTCCCTCACGAGTTTTGCGGGGGTCAAACTGAGATGATTGGGTGCGTCCGTTGTGAAAAATTCAACAACGAGTGTTTTCGTGCATCGGTGGGAAAACGGCCCTCCCGCACAAGTTTTGCGGGACCGTTCCGCCCGAAATGAAGGTGCTAAAAACCCACCAAACATGAGTTTTGGGTCAAACGGAGATGATTGGGTGCGTCCGTTGCGAAAAATTCAACTACGAGCTTTTTCGTGCATCGGTGGGAAAAATGGCCCTCCCGCACGAGTTTTGCGGCACCGTTCCGCCGAAAATGAAAGTGCCAAAAATCCACCAAACATGAGTTTTGGGTCAAACGGAGATGATTGGGTGCGTCCGTTGCGAAAAATTCAACTGCGAGTTTTTTCGTGCATCGGTGGAAAAAACGGCCCTCCCGCACGAGTTTTGCGGGACCGTTCCAACCGAAATGAAAGTGCTAAAAACCCACCAAACATGAGTTTTGGGTGAAACTGATATGACTGGGTGCGTCCGTTCCGAAAAATTCAATTGCGAGTTTTTTCGTGCATCGGTGGGAAAAATGGCGCTCCCGCACGAGTTTTGCGGGACCGTTCCGCCCGAAATGAAAGTGCTAAAAACCCACCAAAGATGAGTTTTGGGTCAAACTGAGATGACTGGGTGCGTCCGTTGCGAAAAATTCAACTGCGAGTTTTTTCGTGCATCGGTGGGAAAAAAGGCCCTCCGTCACGAATTTTGCGGGGGTCAAACTTAGATGATTGGGTGCGTTCGTTCCGAAAAATTCAAGTGCGACTTTTTTCGTGCATCGGTGGGAATACGGCCCTCCCGCATGAGTTTTGCGGGACCGTTCCGCCCGAAATGAAAGTGCTAAAAACCCACCAAACATGAGTTTTGGGTCAAACTGAGATGATTGGGTGTGTCCGTTGCGAAAAATTCAACTGCGAGTTTTTTCGTGCATCGGTGGGAAAAAAGACCCTCCCTCACCAGTTTTGCAGCACCGTTCCGCCGGAAATGAAAGTGCCAAAAATCCACCAAACATGAGTTTTGGGTCGAACGAAGATGATTGGGTGCGTTCGTTGCGAAAAATTCAACTGCGAGTTTTTTTCGTGCAGCGGTGGGAAAAAAGGCCTCCCTAACGAGTTTTGCGGGGGTCAAACTAAGATGATTGGTTGTGTCCATTCCAAAAAATTCAACTGCGAGTTTTTTCGTGCATCGGTGGGAAAACGGCCCTCTCGCACGAGTTTTGCGGGACCGTTCCGCCCCGAAATGAAAGTGCTAAAAACCCACCAAACATGAGTTTTGGGTCAAACTGAGATGACTGGATAAGTCCGTTCTGAAAAATTCAACTGCGAGTTTTTCGGTGCATCAGTAGGAAAAAACGGCCCTCCCGCATGAATTTTGTGGCACCGTTCCGCCAGAAATGAAAGTGATAAAAACCCACCAAACATGAGTTTTGGGTCAAACTGAGACCCTCCCTCACGAGTTTTGCGGCACCGTTCCGCCTGAAATGAAAGTGCCAAAAATCCACCAAACATGAGTTTTGGGTCGAACGAAGATGAGTGGGTGCGTCCGTTGCGAAAAATTCAGCTGCGAGTTTTTTCGTGCATCGGTGGGAAAAAAGGCCTCCCTCACGAGTTTTGCGGGGGTCAAACTGAGATGATTGGGTGTGTCCGTTCCGAAAAATTCAACTGCGAGTTTTTTCGTGCATCGGTGGGAAAACGGCCCTCTCGCAGGAGTTTTGCGGGACCGTTCCGCCCCGAAATGAAAGTGATAAAAACCCACGAAACATGAGTTTTGGGTCAAACGGAGATGATTGGGTGCGTCCGTTGAGAAAAAATCAACTGCGAGTTTTTTCGTGCATCGGTGGGAAAAACGGCCCTCCCGCACGAGTTTTGCGGGACCGTTCCGCCTGAATGAATGTGCTAAAAACCCACCAAACATGAGTTTTGGGTCAAACTGAGATGATTGGGTGCGTCCGTTCCAAAAAATTCAATTGCGAGTTTCTTCATGCATCGGTGGGAAAACGGCCCTCCCGCATGAGTTTTGCGGGACCGTTCTGCCCGAATAAATGTGCTAAAAACCCACCAAACATGAGTTTTGGGTCAAACTGAGATGATTGGGTGCGTCCGTTCCGAAAAATTCAATTGCGAGTTTCTTCATGCATCGGTGGGAAAACGGCCCTCCCGCATGAGTTTTGCGGGACCGTTCCGCCCGAATGAATGTGCTAAAAACCCACCAAACATGAGTTTTGGGTCAAACTGAGATGATTGGGTGCGTCTGTTCCGAAAAATTGAACTACGAGTTTTTTCGTGCATCACTTGAAAAAAACGGCCTTCCCGCACGAGTTTTGCGGGACCGTTCCAACCGAAATGAAAGTGGTAAAAACCCACCAAACATGAGTTTTGGGTCAAACTGAGATGACTGGGTGCGTCCGTTCTGAAAAATTCAACTGCGAGTTTTTCGGTGCATCAGTAGAAAAAAATGGCCCTCCCGCATGAATTTTGTGGCACCGTTCCGCCAGAAATGAAAGTGATAAAAACCCACCAAACATGAGTTTTGGGTCAAACTGAGATGATTGGGTGCGTCCGTTGCGAAAAATTCAACTGCGAGTTTTTTCGTGCATCGGTGGGCAAAAAGACCCTCCCTCACGAGTTTTGCGGGGGTCAAACTGAGATGATTGGGTGTGTCCGTTCCGAAAAATTCAACTGCTAGTTTTTTCGTGCATCGGTGGGAAAAAAGACCCTCCCTCACGAGTTTTGCGGCACCGTTCCGCCGGAAATGAAAGTGCCAAAAATCCACCAAACATGAGTTTTGTGTCGAACGAAGATGATTGGGTGCGTCCGTTGCGAAAAATTCAACTGCGAGTTTTTTCCTGCATCGGTGGGAAAAAAGGCCTCCCTCACGAGTTTTCGGGGGTCAAACTGAGATGATTGGTTGTGTCCGTTCCGAAAAATTCAACTGCGAGTTTTTTCATGCATCGGTGGGAAAACGGCCCTCTCGCAGGAGTTTTGCGGGACCGTTCCGCCCTGAAATGAAAGTGATAAAAACCCACCAAACATGAGTTTTGGGTCAAACTGAGATGATTGGGTGCGTCCGTTGCGAAAAATTCAACTGCGAGTTTTTTCGTGCATCGGTGGGAAAAACAGCCTTCCCGCACGAGTTTTGCGGGACCGTTCCGCCCGAAATCAAAGTGCTAAAAACCCACCAAACATGGGTTTTGGGTCAAACTGAGATGATTGGGTGCGTCCGTTCCGAAAAATTCAACTGCGAGTTTCTTCGTGCATCGGTGGGAAAATGGCCCTCCCGCAGGAGTTTTGTGGCACCGTTCCGCCAAAAATGAAAGTGATAAAAACCAACCAAACATGAGTTTTGGGTCAAACGGAGATGATTGGGTGCGTCCGTTGCGAAAAATTCAACTACGAGCTTTTTCGTGCATCGGTGGGAAAAATGGCCCTCCCGCACGAGTTTTGCGGCACCGTTCCACCGAAAATGAAAGTGCCAAAAATCCACCAAACATGAGTTTTGGGTCAAACGGAGATGATTGGGTGCGTCCATTGCGAAAAATTCAATTGCGAGTTTCTTCATGCATCGGTGGGAAAACGGCCCTCCCGCATGAGTTTTGCGGGATCGTTCCGCCCGAATGAATGTGCTAAAAACCCACCAAACATGAGTTTTGGGTCAAACTGAGATGATTGGGTGCGTCTGTTCCGAAAAATTCAACTGCGAGTTTTTTCGTGCATCGGTGGGAAAAACAACCTTCGCGCACGAGTTTTGCGGGACCGTTCCGCCCGAAATCAAAGTGCTAAAAACCACCAACCCTGGGTTTTGGGTCAAACTGAGATGACTGGGTGCGTCCGTTCCAAAAAAATTCACCTGCGAGTTTCTTCGTGCATCGGTGGGAAAACGGCCCTCCCGCATCAGTTTTGTGGCAACGTTCCGCCAAAAATTAAAGTGATAAAAACAAACCAAACATGAGTTTTGGGTCAAACGGAGATGATTGGGTGCGTCCGTTGTGAAAAATTCAACTACGAGCTTTTTCGTGCATCGGTGGGAAAAATGGCCCTCCCGCACGAGTTTTGCGGCACCATTCCACCGAAAATGAAAGTGCCAAAAATCCACCAAACATGAGTTTTGGGTCAAACTGAAATGACTAGGTGCGTCCGTTCCGAAAAATTCAATTGCGAGTTTTTTCGTGCATCGGTGGGAAAAATGGCGCTCCCGCACGAGTTTTGCGGGACCGTTCCGCCCGAAATGAAAGTGCTACAAACCCACCAAAGATGAGTTTTGGGTCAAACTGAGATGACTGGGTGCGTCCGTTGCGAAAAATTCAACTGCGAGTTTTTTCGTGCATCGGTGGGAAAAAAGGCCCTCCCTCACGAGTTTTGCGGGGGTCAAACTTAGATGATTGGGTGCGTCCGTTCCAAAAAATTCAAGTGCGACTTTTTTTCGTGCATCGGTGGGAATACGGCCCTCCCGCATGAGTTTTGCGGGACCGTTCCCCCCGAAATGAAAGTGCTAAAAACCCACCAAACATGAGTTTTGGGTCAAACTGAGATGATTGGGTGCGCCCGTTGCGAAAAATTCAACGGCGCGTTTTTTCTTGCATCGGTGGGAAAAAAGACCCTCCCTCACGAGTTTTGCGGCACCGTTCCGCCGGAAATGAAAGTGCCAAAAATCCACCAAACATGAGTTTTGGGTCGAGCGAAGATGATTGGGTGCGTCCGTTCCGAAAAATTCAACTGCGAGTTTTTTCGTGCATCGGTGGGAAAAAAGGCCTCCCTAACGAGTTTTGCGGGGGCCAAACTGAGATGATTGGTTGTGTCCGTTCTGAAAAATTCAACTGCGAGTTTTTTCATGCATCAGTGGGAAAACGGCCCTCTCGCAGGAGTTTTGCGGGACCGTTCCGCCCCGAAATGAAAGTGCTAAAAACCCACCAAACATGAGTTTTGGGTCAAACTGAGATGATTGGGTGCGTCCGTTCCGAAAAATTCAATTGCGAGTTTCTTCATGCATCGGTGGGAAAACGGCCCTCCCGCATGAGTTTTGCGGGACCGTTCCGCCCGAATGAATGTGCTAAAAACCCACCAAACATGAGTTTTGGGTCAAACTGAGATGATTGGGTGCGTCTGTTCCGAAAAATTGAACTACGAGTTTTTTCGTGCATCACTTGAAAAAAACGGCCTTCCCGCACGAGTTTTGCGGGACCGTTCCAACCGAAATGAAAGTGCTAAAAACCCACCAAACATGAGTTTTGGGTCAAACTGAGATGACTGGGTGCGTCCGTTCTGAAAAATTCAACTGCGAGTTTTTTGGTGCATCAGTAGAAAAAAATGGCCCTCCCGCATGAATTTTGTGGCACCGTTCCGCCAGAAATGAAAGTGCTAAAAACCCACCAAAGATGAGTTTTGGGTCAAACTGAGATGACTGGGTGCGTCCGTTGCGAAAAATTCAACTGCGAGTTTTTTCGTGCATCGGTGGGAAAAAAGGCCCTCCGTCACGAATTTTGCGGGGGTCAAACTTAGATGATTGGGTGCGTTCGTTCCGAAAAATTCAAGTGCGACTTTTTTCGTGCATCGGTGGGAATACGGCCCTCCCGCATGAGTTTTGCGGGACCGTTCCGCCCGAAATGAAAGTGCTAAAAACCCAGCAAACATGAGTTTTGGGTCAAACTGAGATGATTGGGTGTGTCCGTTGCGAAAAATTCAACTGCGAGTTTTTTCGTGCATCGGTGGGAAAAAAGACCCTCCCTCACCAGTTTTGCAGCACCGTTCCGCCGGAAATGAAAGTGCCAAAAATCCACCAAACATGAGTTTTGGGTCGAACGAAGATGATTGGGTGCGTTCGTTGCGAAAAATTCAACTGCGAGTTTTTTTCGTGCAGCGGTGGGAAAAAAGGCCTCCCTAACGAGTTTTGCGGGGGTCAAACTAAGATGATTGGTTGTGTCCATTCCAAAAAATTCAACTGCGAGTTTTTTCGTGCATCGGTGGGAAAACGGCCCTCTCGCACGAGTTTTGCGGGACCGTTCCGCCCCGAAATGAAAGTGCTAAAAACCCACCAAACATGAGTTTTGGGTCAAACTGAGATGACTGGGTAAGTCCGTTCTGAAAAATTCAACTGCGAGTTTTTCGGTGCATCAGTAGGAAAAAACGGCCCTCCCGCATGAATTTTGTGGCACCGTTCCGCCAGAAATGAAAGTGATAAAAACCCACCAAACATGAGTTTTGGGTCAAACTGAGACCCTCCCTCACGAGTTTTGCGGCACCGTTCCGCCTGAAATGAAAGTGCCAAAAATCCACCAAACATGAGTTTTGGGTCGAACGAAGATGATTGGGTGCGTCCGTTGCGAAAAATTCAGCTGCGAGTTTTTTCGTGCATCGGTGGGAAAAAAGGCCTCCCTCACGAGTTTTGCGGGGGTCAAACTGAGATGATTGGGTGTGTCCGTTCCGAAAAATTCAACTGCGAGTTTTTTCGTGCATCGGTGGGAAAACGGCCCTCTCGCAGGAGTTTTGCGGGACCGTTCCGCCCCGAAATGAAAGTGATAAAAACCCACGAAACATGAGTTTTGGGTCAAACGGAGATGATTGGGTGCGTCCGTTGAGAAAAAATCAACTGCGAGTTTTTTCGTGCATCGGTGGGAAAAACGGCCCTCCCGCACGAGTTTTGCGGGACCGTTCCGCCTGAATGAATGTGCTAAAAACCCACCAAACATGAGTTTTGGGTCAAACTGAGATGATTGGGTGCGTCCGTTCCAAAAAATTCAATTGCGAGTTTCTTCATGCATCGGTGGGAAAACGGCCCTCCCGCATGAGTTTTGCGGGACCGTTCTGCCTGAATAAATGTGCTAAAAACCCACCAAACATGAGTTTTGGGTCAAACTGAGATGATTGGGTGCGTCCGTTCCGAAAAATTCAATTGCGAGTTTCTTCATGCATCGGTGGGAAAACGGCCCTCCCGCATGAGTTTTGCGGGACCGTTCCGCCCGAATGAATGTGCTAAAAACCCACCAAACATGAGTTTTGGGTCAAACTGAGATGATTGGGTGCGTCTGTTCCGAAAAATTGAACTACGAGTTTTTTCGTGCATCACTTGAAAAAAACGGCCTTCCCGCACGAGTTTTGCGGGACCGTTCCAACCGAAATGAAAGTGGTAAAAACCCACCAAACATGAGTTTTGGGTCAAACTGAGATGACTGGGTGCGTCCGTTCTGAAAAATTCAACTGCGAGTTTTTCGGTGCATCAGTAGAAAAAAATGGCCCTCCCGCATGAATTTTGTGGCACCGTTCCGCCAGAAATGAAAGTGATAAAAACCCACCAAACATGAGTTTTGGGTCAAACTGAGATGATTGGGTGCGTCCGTTGCGAAAAATTCAACTGCGAGTTTTTTCGTGCATCGGTGGGCAAAAAGACCCTCCCTCACGAGTTTTGCGGGGGTCAAACTGAGATGATTGGGTGTGTCCGTTCCGAAAAATTCAACTGCTAGTTTTTTCGTGCATCGGTGGGAAAAAAGACCCTCCCTCACGAGTTTTGCGGCACCGTTCCGCCGGAAATGAAAGTGCCAAAAATCCACCAAACATGAGTTTTGTGTCGAACGAAGATGATTGGGTGCGTCCGTTGCGAAAAATTCAACTGCGAGTTTTTTCCTGCATCGGTGGGAAAAAAGGCCTCCCTCACGAGTTTTCGGGGGTCAAACTGAGATGATTGGTTGTGTCCGTTCCGAAAAATTCAACTGCGAGTTTTTTCATGCATCGGTGGGAAAACGGCCCTCTCGCAGGAGTTTTGCGGGACCGTTCCGCCCTGAAATGAAAGTGATAAAAACCCACCAAACATGAGTTTTGGGTCAAACTGAGATGATTGGGTGCGTCCGTTGCGAAAAATTCAACTGCGAGTTTTTTCGTGCATCGGTGGGAAAAACAGCCTTCCCGCACGAGTTTTGCGGGACCGTTCCGCCCGAAATCAAAGTGCTAAAAACCCACCAAACATGGGTTTTGGGTCAAACTGAGATGATTGGGTGCGTCCGTTCCGAAAAATTCAACTGCGAGTTTCTTCGTGCATCGGTGGGAAAATGGCCCTCCCGCAGGAGTTTTGTGGCACCGTTCCGCCAAAAATGAAAGTGATAAAAACCAACCAAACATGAGTTTTGGGTCAAACGGAGATGATTGGGTGCGTCCGTTGCGAAAAATTCAACTACGAGCTTTTTCGTGCATCGGTGGGAAAAATGGCCCTCCCGCACGAGTTTTGCGGCACCGTTCCACCGAAAATGAAAGTGCCAAAAATCCACCAAACATGAGTTTTGGGTCAAACGGAGATGATTGGGTGCGTCCATTGCGAAAAATTCAATTGCGAGTTTCTTCATGCATCGGTGGGAAAACGGCCCTCCCGCATGAGTTTTGCGGGATCGTTCCGCCCGAATGAATGTGCTAAAAACCCACCAAACATGAGTTTTGGGTCAAACTGAGATGATTGGGTGCGTCTGTTCCGAAAAATTCAACTGCGAGTTTTTTCGTGCATCGGTGGGAAAAACAACCTTCGCGCACGAGTTTTGCGGGACCGTTCCGCCCGAAATCAAAGTGCTAAAAACCACCAACCCTGGGTTTTGGGTCAAACTGAGATGACTGGGTGCGTCCGTTCCAAAAAAATTCACCTGCGAGTTTCTTCGTGCATCGGTGGGAAAACGGCCCTCCCGCATCAGTTTTGTGGCAACGTTCCGCCAAAAATTAAAGTGATAAAAACAAACCAAACATGAGTTTTGGGTCAAACGGAGATGATTGGGTGCGTCCGTTGTGAAAAATTCAACTACGAGCTTTTTCGTGCATCGGTGGGAAAAATGGCCCTCCCGCACGAGTTTTGCGGCACCATTCCACCGAAAATGAAAGTGCCAAAAATCCACCAAACATGAGTTTTGGGTCAAACTGAAATGACTAGGTGCGTCCGTTCCGAAAAATTCAATTGCGAGTTTTTTCGTGCATCGGTGGGAAAAATGGCGCTCCCGCACGAGTTTTGCGGGACCGTTCCGCCCGAAATGAAAGTGCTACAAACCCACCAAAGATGAGTTTTGGGTCAAACTGAGATGACTGGGTGCGTCCGTTGCGAAAAATTCAACTGCGAGTTTTTTCGTGCATCGGTGGGAAAAAAGGCCCTCCCTCACGAGTTTTGCGGGGGTCAAACTTAGATGATTGGGTGCGTCCGTTCCAAAAAATTCAAGTGCGACTTTTTTTCGTGCATCGGTGGGAATACGGCCCTCCCGCATGAGTTTTGCGGGACCGTTCCCCCCGAAATGAAAGTGCTAAAAACCCACCAAACATGAGTTTTGGGTCAAACTGAGATGATTGGGTGCGTCCGTTGCGAAAAATTCAACGGCGCGTTTTTTCTTGCATCGGTGGGAAAAAAGACCCTCCCTCACGAGTTTTGCGGCACCGTTCCGCCGGAAATGAAAGTGCCAAAAATCCACCAAACATGAGTTTTGGGTCGAGCGAAGATGATTGGGTGCGTCCGTTCCGAAAAATTCAACTGCGAGTTTTTTCGTGCATCGGTGGGAAAAAAGGCCTCCCTAACGAGTTTTGCGGGGGCCAAACTGAGATGATTGGTTGTGTCCGTTCTGAAAAATTCAACTGCGAGTTTTTTCATGCATCAGTGGGAAAACGGCCCTCTCGCAGGAGTTTTGCGGGACCGTTCCGCCCCGAAATGAAAGTGCTAAAAACCCACCAAACATGAGTTTTCGGTCAAACTGAGATGATTGGGTGCGTCCGTTCCGAAAAATTCAATTGCGAGTTTCTTCATGCATCGGTGGGAAAACGGCCCTCCCGCATGAGTTTTGCGGGACCGTTCCGCCCGAATGAATGTGCTAAAAACCCACCAAACATGAGTTTTGGGTCAAACTGAGATGATTGGGTGCGTCCGTTTCGAAAAATTCAATTGAGAGTTTCTTCATGCATCGGTGGGAAAATGGCCCTCCCGCAAGAGTTTTGCGGGACCGTTCCGCCCGAATGAATGTGCTAAAAACCCACCAAACATGAGTTTTGGGTCAAACTGAGATGATTGGGTGCGTCTGTTCCGAAAAATTGAACTACGAGTTTTTTCGTGCATCACTGGAAAAAATGGCCTTCCCGCACGAGTTTTGCGGGACCGTTCCAACCGAAATGAAAGTGCTACAAACCCACCAAACATGATGAGGACATCAACACCAGCGATACATCCTCTCCGACACAACCTATAGCTGGTCCTCTTACTCGTGCTCGTGCTCGTCAACTTAATCATCAAGTGAGTTCCATGATAAGCTCTTGTCTATCTTGTTTAGACAATGGAAACGCGTGCACTCTTGTTTTGATTAGGAACCAAGGAGAAGACCGAAAGGGAGAAGGACTCGCGCTAGCTGGATTCGGACTGCAGCAAAGCACCAACTTGTGACCGCCACCACGGTTGCATACGGATTCGGATTCAGGCGCTTCAGGACTTGTTGGAAAGCTTATCAAGTTTACTTTCATATGAATCAAGTCTCACGTCAATATCTGTTCGGCAGCAGCGGCAATGATCCAATTACCGTCGACAGGTCTTGCTGTCCAGGGTGCTGCGTCACCTCATTTTGGGCTTATGGCCCATGTATCAAGTTGGGTCCATTAGGGACGCGTCCTAGGGTTGGAGGACGACCCCAACACCCTCCTAGTCGTCCTCTCCTCCTCTAATACCCCCCATAGCCGCCACAAACAGATTGGGTTTTGTTTAGATGTAAGTTTAGCTATTGCTACTTCCTGGTAGACGTTTGTGTCGACTAGACCATCCGTTCTACTTGATTTCGGAACCCCACCTTCATGTGTATCAGATTTGAACCTTCATCTCTTATTTTGCAATAGAGTGCTTGTTCTACTTGTTCTTGCTTGTTCTTCGATTGCTTGCAGGAATAACCCTAGTGGTTTGGTTGGTCGTGCATCCACAAGATCGCGAGCAACCGCTGGAATTGTTGTATCGATTGCTAAGGCGCAGCATCCTTGGATGGTTGTAGTCAGGTCGTGAACGTCATTTCAGTCCAAATCGAAGTTATCCCCCGCTTCTCATCGAAAGATCGGGCAAAAACCCTAGCGGGTTCGTATCAAAACATGAGTTTTGGGTCAAACTGAGATGACTGGGTGCGTCCGTTCTGAAAAATTCAACTGCGAGTTTTTCGGTGCATCAGTAGAAAAAAACGGCCCTCCCGCATGAATTTTGTGGCACCGTTCCGCCAGAAATGAAAGTGATAAAAATCCACCAAACATGAGTTTTGGGTCAAACTGAGATGATTGGGTGCGTCCGTTGCGAAAAATTCAACTGCGAGTTTTTTCGTGCATCGGTGGGAAAAACAGCCTTCCCGCACGAGTTTTGCGGGACCGTTCCGCCCGAAATCAAAGTGCTAAAAACCCACCAAACATGGGTTTTGGGTTAAACTGAGATGATTGGGTGCGTCCGTTCCGAAAAATTCAACTGCGAGTTTCTTCGTGCATCGGTGGGAAAATGGCCCTCCCGCATGAGTTTTGTGGCACCGTTCCGCCAAAAATGAAAGTGATAAAAACCAACCAAACATGAGTTTTGGGTCAAACTGAGATGATTGGGTGCGTCCCTTCCGAAAAATTCAACTGCGAGTTTTTTCGTGGATCGGTGGGAAAACGGCCCACCCGCAGGAGTTTTGCGGGACCGTTCTGCCCGAAATGAAAGTGCTAAAAACTCACCAAAGATGAGTTTTGGGTCAAACTGAGATGACTGGGTGCGTCCGTTGCGAAAAATTCAACTGCGAGTTTTTTCGTGCATCGGTGGGAAAAAAGGCGCTCCCTTACGACTTTTGCGGGGGTCAAACTGAGATGATTGGGTGCGTCGGTTCCGAAAAATTCAACTGCGAGTTTTTTTCGTGCTTCGTTGGGAATACAACCCTCTCGCAGGAGTTTTGCGGGACCGTTCCGCCCCGAAATGAAAGTGCTAAAAACCCACCAAACATGAGTTTTGGGTCAAACTGAGATGATTGGGTGCGTCCGTTCCGAAAAATTCAATTGCGAGTTTCTTCATGCATCGGTGGGAAAACGGCCCTCCCGCATGAGTTTTGCGGGACCGTTCCGCCCGAATGAATGTGCTAAAAATCCACCAAACATGAGTTTTGGGTCGAACGAAGATGATTGGGTGCGTCCGTTGCGAAAAATTCAACTACAAATTTTTTCGCGCATCGGTGGGAAAAAAGGCCTCCCTCACGAGTTTTGCGGGGGTCAAACTGAGATGATTGGGTGTGTCCGTTGTGAAAAATTCAACTGCGAGTTTTTTCTTGCATCGTTGGGAAAAAGGCCTCCCTCTCGAGTTTTGCGGGGGTCAAACAGAGATGATTGGGTGCGTCCGTTCCGAAAAATTCAACTGCGAGTTTTTTTCGTGCATCGATGGGAATATGGCCCTCCCGCATGAGTTTTGTGGCACCGCTCCGCCAAAAATGAAAGTGATAAAAACCAACCAAACTTGAGTTTTGGGTCAAACGGAGATGATTGGGTGCGTCCGTTGCGAAAAATTCAACTGCGAGTTTTTTCGTGCATCGGTGGAAAAAACGGCCCTCCCGCATGAGTTTTGCGGGACCGTTCCAAACGAAATGAAAGTGATAAAAACCCACCAAACATGAGTTTTTGGTCAAACGGAGATGATTGGGTGCGTCCGTTGTGAAAAATTCAACTACGAGTTTTTTCGTGCATCGGTGGAAAAAATGGCCCTCCCGCACGAGTTTTGCGGCCCCGTTCCACCGAAAATGAAAGTGCCAAAAATCCACCAAACATGAGTTTTGGGTCAAACGGAGATGATTGGGTGCGTCCGTTGCGAAAAATTCAACTGCGAGTTTTTTCGTGCATCGGTGGGAAAAATGGCCCTCCCGCACGAGTTTTGCGGCACCGTTCCACCGAAAATGAAAGTGCCAAAAATCCACCAAACATGAGTTTTGGGTCAAACGGAGATGATTGGGTGCGTCCTTTGCGAAAAATTCAACTGCGAGTTTTTTCGTGCATCGGTGGAAAAAACGGCCCTCCCGCACGAGTTTTGCGGGACCGTTCCAACCGAAATGAAAGTGCTAAAAACCCACCAAACATGAGTTTTGGGTCAAACTGAGATGACTGGGTGCGTCCGTTCCGAAAAATTCAATTGCGAGTTTTTTCGTGCATCGGTGGGAAAAATGGCGCTCCTGCACGAGTTTTGCGGGACCGTTCCGCCCGAAATGAAAGTGCTGAAAACCCACCAAAGATGAGTTTTGGGTCAAACTGAGATGACTGTGTGCGTCCGTTGCGAAAAATTCAACTGCGAGTTTTTCCTGCATCGGTGGGAAAAAAGGCCCTCCCTCACGAGTTTTGCGGGGGTCAAACTGAGATGATTGGGTGCGTCCGTTGCGAAAAATTCAACAGCGAGTGTTTTCGTGCATCGGTGGGAAAACGGCCCTCCCGCACAAGTTTTGCGGGACCGTTCCGCCCGAAATGAAGGTGCTAAAAACCCACCAAACATGAGTTTTGGGTCAAACTGAGACCCTCCCTCACGAGTTTTGCGGCACCGTTCCGCCTGAAATGAAAGTGCCAAAAATCCACCAAACATGAGTTTTGGGTCGAACGAAGATGATTGGGTGCGTCCGTTGCGAAAAATTCAGCTGCGAGTTTTTTCGTGCATCGGTGGGAAAAAAGGCCTCCCTCACGAGTTTTGCGGGGGTCAAACTGAGATGATTGGGTGTGTCCGTTCCGAAAAATTCAACTGCGAGTTTTTTCGTGCATCGGTGGGAAAACGGCCCTCTCGCAGGAGTTTTGCGGGACCGTTCCGCCCCGAAATGAAAGTGATAAAAACCCACGAAACATGAGTTTTGGGTCAAACGGAGATGATTGGGTGCGTCCGTTGAGAAAAAATCAACTGCGAGTTTTTTCGTGCATCGGTGGGAAAAACGGCCCTCCCGCACGAGTTTGCGGGACCGTTCCGCCTGAATGAATGTGCTAAAAACCCACCAAACATGAGTTTTGGGTCAAACTGAGATGATTGGGTGCGTCCGTTCCAAAAAATTCAATTGCGAGTTTCTTCATGCATCGGTGGGAAAACGGCCCTCCCGCATGAGTTTTGCGGGACCGTTCTGCCCGAATAAATGTGCTAAAAACCCACGAAACATGAGTTTTGGGTCAAACTGAGATGATTGGGTGCGTCCGTTCCGAAAAATTCAATTGCGAGTTTCTTCATGCATCGGTGGGAAAACGGCCCTCCCGCATGAGTTTTGCGGGACCGTTCCGCCCGAATGAATGTGCTAAAAACCCACCAAACATGAGTTTTGGGTCAAACTGAGATGATTGGGTGCGTCTGTTCCGAAAAATTGAACTACGAGTTTTTTCGTGCATCACTTGAAAAAAACGGCCTTCCCGCACGAGTTTTGCGGGACCGTTCCAACCGAAATGAAAGTGGTAAAAACCCACCAAACATGAGTTTTGGGTCAAACTGAGATGACTGGGTGCGTCCGTTCTGAAAAATTCAACTGCGAGTTTTTCGGTGCTTCAGTAGAAAAAAATGGCCCTCCCGCATGAATTTTGTGGCACCGTTCCGCCAGAAATGAAAGTGATAAAAACCCACCAAACATGAGTTTTGGGTCAAACTGAGATGATTGGGTGCGTCCGTTGCGAAAAATTCAACTGCGAGTTTTTTCGTGCATCGGTGGGCAAAAAGACCCTCCCTCACGAGTTTTGCGGGGGTCAAACTGAGATGATTGGGTGTGTCCGTTCCGAAAAATTCAACTGCTAGTTTTTTCGTGCATCGGTGGGAAAAAAGACCCTCCCTCACGAGTTTTGCGGCACCGTTCCGCCGGAAATGAAAGTGCCAAAAATCCACCAAACATGAGTTTTGTGTCGAACGAAGATGATTGGGTGCGTCCGTTGCGAAAAATTCAACTGCGAGTTTTTTCCTGCATCGGTGGGAAAAAAGGCCTCCCTCACGAGTTTTCGGGGGTCAAACTGAGATGATTGGTTGTGTCCGTTCCGAAAAATTCAACTGCGAGTTTTTTCATGCATCGGTGGGAAAACGGCCCTCTCGCAGGAGTTTTGCGGGACCGTTCCGCCCTGAAATGAAAGTGATAAAAACCCACCAAACATGAGTTTTGGGTCAAACTGAGATGATTGGGTGCGTCCGTTGCGAAAAATTCAACTGCGAGTTTTTTCGTGCATCGGTGGGAAAAACAGCCTTCCCGCACGAGTTTTGCGGGACCGTTCCGCCCGAAATCAAAGTGCTAAAAACCCACCAAACATGGGTTTTGGGTCAAACTGAGATGATTGGGTGCGTCCGTTCCGAAAAATTCAACTGCGAGTTTCTTCGTGCATCGGTGGGAAAATGGCCCTCCCGCAGGAGTTTTGTGGCACCGTTCCGCCAAAAATGAAAGTGATAAAAACCAACCAAACATGAGTTTTGGGTCAAACGGAGATGATTGGGTGCGTCCGTTGCGAAAAATTCAACTACGAGCTTTTTCGTGCATCGGTGGGAAAAATGGCCCTCCCGCACGAGTTTTGCGGCACCGTTCCACCGAAAATGAAAGTGCCAAAAATCCACCAAACATGAGTTTTGTGTCAAACGGAGATGATTGGGTGCGTCCATTGCGAAAAATTCAATTGCGAGTTTCTTCATGCATCGGTGGGAAAACGGCCCTCCCGCATGAGTTTTGCGGGATCGTTCCGCCCGAATGAATGTGCTAAAAACCCACCAAACATGAGTTTTGGGTCAAACTGAGATGATTGGGTGCGTCTGTTCCGAAAAATTCAACTGCGAGTTTTTTCGTGCATCGGTGGGAAAAACAACCTTCGCGCACGAGTTTTGCGGGACCGTTCCGCCCGAAATCAAAGTGCTAAAAACCACGAACCCTGGGTTTTGGGTCAAACTGAGATGACTGGGTGCGTCCGTTCCAAAAAAATTCACCTGCGAGTTTCTTCGTGCATCGGTGGGAAAACGGCCCTCCCGCATCAGTTTTGTGGCAACGTTCCGCCAAAAATTAAAGTGATAAAAACAAACCAAACATGAGTTTTGGGTCAAACGGAGATGATTGGGTGCGTCCGTTGTGAAAAATTCAACTACGAGCTTTTTCGTGCATCGGTGGGAAAAATGGCCCTCCCGCACGAGTTTTGCGGCACCATTCCACCGAAAATGAAAGTGCCAAAAATCCACCAAACATGAGTTTTGGGTCAAACTGAAATGACTAGGTGCGTCCGTTCCGAAAAATTCAATTGCGAGTTTTTTCGTGCATCGGTGGGAAAAATGGCGCTCCCGCACGAGTTTTGCGGGACCGTTCCGCCCGAAATGAAAGTGCTACAAACCCACCAAAGATGAGTTTTGGGTCAAACTGAGATGACTGGGTGCGTCCGTTGCGAAAAATTCAACTGCGAGTTTTTTCGTGCATCGGTGGGAAAAAAGGCCCTCCCTCACGAGTTTTGCGGGGGTCAAACTTAGATGATTGGGTGCGTCCGTTCCAAAAAATTCAAGTGCGACTTTTTTTCGTGCATCGGTGGGAATACGGCCCTCCCGCATGAGTTTTGCGGGACCGTTCCCCCCGAAATGAAAGTGCTAAAAACCCACCAAACATGAGTTTTGGGTCAAACTGAGATGATTGGGTGCGTTCGTTGCGAAAAATTCAACGGCGCGTTTTTTCTTGCATCGGTGGGAAAAAAGACCCTCCCTCACGAGTTTTGCGGCACCGTTCCGCCGGAAATGAAAGTGCCAAAAATCCACCAAACATGAGTTTTGGGTCGAGCGAAGATGATTGGGTGCGTCCGTTCCGAAAAATTCAACTGCGAGTTTTTTCGTGCATCGGTGGGAAAAAAGGCCTCCCTAACGAGTTTTGCGGGGGCCAAACTGAGATGATTGGTTGTGTCCGTTCTGAAAAATTCAACTGCGAGTTTTTTCATGCATCAGTGGGAAAACGGCCCTCTCGCAGGAGTTTTGCGGGACCGTTCCGCCCCGAAATGAAAGTGCTAAAAACCCACCAAACATGAGTTTTGGGTCAAACTGAGATGATTGGGTGCGTCCGTTCCGAAAAATTCAATTGCGAGTTTCTTCATGCATCGGTGGGAAAACGGCCCTCCCGCATGAGTTTTGCGGGACCGTTCCGCCCGAATGAATGTGCTAAAAACCCACCAAACATGAGTTTTGGGTCAAACTGAGATGATTGGGTGCGTCCGTTTCGAAAAATTCAATTGAGAGTTTCTTCATGCATCGGTGGGAAAATGGCCCTCCCGCAAGAGTTTTGCGGGACCGTTCCGCCCGAATGAATGTGCTAAAAACCCACCAAACATGAGTTTTGGGTCAAACGGAGATGATTGGGTGCGTCTGTTCCGAAAAATTGAACTACGAGTTTTTTCGTGCATCACTGGAAAAAATGGCCTTCCCGCACGAGTTTTGCGGGACCGTTCCAACCGAAATGAAAGTGCTACAAACCCACCAAACATGAGTTTTGGGTCAAACTGAGATGACTGGGTGCGTCCGTTCTGAAAAATTCAACTGCGAGTTTTTCGGTGCATCAGTAGGAAAAAACGGCCCTCCCGCATGAATTTTGTGGCACCGTTCCGCCAGAAATGAAAGTGATAAAAATCCACCAAACATGAGTTTTGGGTCCCATTTTTTTTACATCAAAAAAATCTGTTTGGGCACATATTAAAATTTGAGTTGCTAGCTCTATTCTTGTTACTTCCTGAAAAGAAAGAGAAATACATTGTAAGTTGTTTCTTTCAAAATCTGATTTGTCAAAATTCAGATTTGTTCTAGTTGTGCAAAGTAAAAGAAAAGAAGAAGAAAAATCAGAAAGAAAAGAAAAGAAAGAGAAAGAGAAAGAGGAAAAAAAACAGAGGAGGAAGAGAAAAAGGGAGTGATAACTTGCTGTTCTTGTTCTTTTTTGTTTCCTATTGTACCGTGACTTTGTTTGTGTCTAGGCTCGCGTCTCTAGCACGGTCTAGCCTAGGACCAGCACGGTACCACCGCTGAACGATTTCTCAACTCGCTTTGTGACTAATGTGGTGCTAGTACTTCCTTGCACATTAATTTCAGCCTTCCTACAGCTCCACATATCCAACTACAACTTCAAAGGTGTTGTTGCTGCGGTATCGATATACTATTTTCTAAGGTTTCCGACTTGTTGGTTGCTGCCACCTCTTGTTTGGCTTGGTAAGAACTGGTAAGAGCTCGTTTGAACAGGTTGAGAGTGAGAGAATTATAATTACAAAAACCACATCCTAGTAGTTGATTGGAGCATAGATATTATTGTGGATGTTTTTGGTTTTCTTCTAATCATGGCAGGGATTCACATGGAAAATAAGCATGGCCTTACTCAGGTTGTGTATTCGCAATTTGCTCAACAAATGGATGGTAACAAGCTTGGCACTCATGAGGTTTGCAATGTTTTACTTGATACAATAAAATCTGCAATACCTTACTTTGAAGGAAACTACGATCCTCATGCATATATTGAATGGGAGCTAGCTGTAGATAAGGAATTTGTTGAGTATGATTTGTCAGAGAAACAAATGGTTTTTGCTGCCTCTAATGCTTTAACTAAGGATGCTTTGTATGAATGGAAATATCTTTGTAGGCATGACATTGTTCCGCAAACATGGAAAGACTTCAAAATGCATTTTAGAGGTGTATATGTTCCTGCATATTATGCTGATTACTTGCTTACCAAACTAGAGGAATTAAAACAGGGTAGTAGGACCGTGAGACAATACTATCATGATTTTAAAATTTGTATCCTGTTTGGTGGCCTGGATGAATGCATGGAAGATATTATGAGTAGGTTCATGAAAGGGCTCAATTCCGAAATTCAAACTTTGCTCATCAGTGAAACATATAATCATATATCTTGCTTGTTTTGTCTTGCTTGTAAAGTTGAAAATCAGATTCTTTCATCTTTGAATACTTGCAAGAATGGTATGACACATTATAGCCAGCAATTATCTACATTAAATGTTGAAAGGGAGCAAAATATAGTGGAACTTGTTGATGATATGCCTTTGTCACAACATGATTTGCTTGTTGTACCTTGTGACAAAGAAGAGTTGTGTGATACTTCTTCTCTAACTTCATCACCACGACTAGAGATAGAGCACCCTCTTTTTCCCCTTGCTGTCCATAACATTTTGCAGGAGGATGAGAGCAATACTATTGAATGCATTGAGCCATTTGAGCAGCTACACCCACTACAAAAGTTGGAAAAGACTTTTTGTGCAACACCCACCATGTCAGAGGAGAGCGAGAAAAGCAACACATATGATGCTGCAATCACTCCATGTGAGTATGACCATGCTTCACTTATATCTACAACACGACTAGTGCTTGGACATGATAATTCTATTCTTAACGACATGCATGCTGAAGTAAGGAGAGTTTGTCGCATTGCTAGTGAGAAAGAGGAGCTGAATATCATATCATCTTTAAATTGTTTAGGTTATATCAAATTTGGTTTTCTTTGTGACCTGAATAGTTTGGAGAATGATATATCTATGAAATGTATTTTGCCAAGCTTTAATCATTGTTCACTTTATGCCATTGGCAAATATGATAGCAACAGAAATTATTTGGTGCATAAAATTTATATTAGCTCTAATATAAAATCTACTTTGGAGCTACAATACCATAATCAAATCGAGGGATGCACTAACACTAATAATGTCCTACAAAGTATCCCTAGTTTTTCTTATATGCAACAGGGCTATCCTAAAGAAGGGAAGTATTGTTTGTTGTTGACATGCAACATGGTCGTCCTTCGGTTTTCTGATATCAATATAACCACATTTGAATACCACTGGAGCAAGTCGAGGACGACTTGCAGCCAAGAAAGGGAGAATGATGAGGACATCACCGATTCATATATGAGTATCTTATCAACTTCTAAACCAAAGGTGCAACCATTCTATATGAGACTTATTATTGATACATTTGATGAATGGGTGCTGCACCATAAAATATGTGTATTGTCATTTTCAGAATTACATGCATGGATCAAGGGAAGGTTTGATTGCATAAGGAAAGCTTGGAAGATCAATGAAGTTGATTGGGGACCAAGTCCAAGTGTTCTTAATGTTCTCCACAAAGTCACCACGTCAGTTTTGGCAAAATAAAGGAAAGAGTCCAAGTCCAACACGTTTTGGAAGTTGAATTCGGACTGCAGAAAAGTCCCAACTTGTTACGGTCACCACGACTTCATACGGACTCGGATTTGGATGGTTCAGGACTTGATGGAAAGCTTAACAAGTCTACTTTCATTTGGATCCAGCCCCATGTCCGTATCTTCTACACAGCGGCGACAATTATCCAAATATTACCGAGAGATCTTGCTGTCCAGGGTGCTGCGTCACCATATCTTGGGCTATTGGCCCATGTATCAAGTTGGGTCCATTAAGGACACGTCCTAGGGTTGGAGGACGACCCCAACACCCTCCTGGTCGTCCTCTCCTCCTCTAATACCTCCCCATAGCCGCCACAAACAGATTGGGTTTTGTTTAGATGTAAGTTTAGCTATTGCTACTTCCTGGTAGACGTTTGTGTCGACTAGACCATCCGTTCTACTTGATTTCGGAACCCCACCTTCATGTGTATCAGATTTGAACCTTCATCTCTTATTTTGCAATAGAGTGCTTGTTCTACTTGTTCTTGCTTGTTCTTCGATTGCTTGCAGGAATAACCCTAGTGGTTTGGTTGGTCGTGCATCCACAAGATCGCGAGCAACCGCTGGAATTGGTGTATCGATTGCTAAGGCGCAGCATCCTTGGATGGTTGTAGTCGGGTCGTGAACGTCATTTCAGTCCAAATCAAAGTTATCCCCCGCTTCTCATCGAAAGATCGGGCAAAAACCCTAGCGGGTTCGTATCAGGGTCAAACTGAGATGATTGGGTGCGTCCGTTGCGAAAAATTCAACTGCGAGTTTTTTCGTGCATCGGTGGGAAAAACAGCCTTCCCGCACGAGTTTTGCGGGACCGTTCCGCCCGAAATCAAAGTGCTAAAAACCCACCAAACATGGGTTTTGGGTTAAACTGAGATGATTGGGTGCGTCCGTTCCGAAAAATTCAACTGCGAGTTTCTTCGTGCATCGGTGGGAAAATGGCCCTCCCGCATGAGTTTTGTGGCACCGTTCCGCCAAAAATGAAAGTGATAAAAACCAACCAAACATGAGTTTTGGGTCAAACTGAGATGATTGGGTGCGTCCCTTCCGAAAAATTCAACTGCGAGTTTTTTCGTGGATCGGTGGGAAAACGGCCCACCCGCAGGAGTTTTGCGGGACCGTTCTGCCCGAAATGAAAGTGCTAAAAACTCACCAAAGATGAGTTTTGGGTCAAACTGAGATGACTGGGTGCGTCCGTTGCGAAAAATTCAACTGCGAGTTTTTTCGTGCATCGGTGGGAAAAAAGGCGCTCCCTTACGACTTTTGCGGGGGTCAAACTGAGATGATTGGGTGCGTCCGTTCCGAAAAATTCAACTGCGAGTTTTTTTCGTGCTTCGTTGGGAATACAACCCTCTCGCAGGAGTTTTGCGGGACCGTTCCGCCCCGAAATGAAAGTGCTAAAAACCCACCAAACATGAGTTTTGGGTCAAACTGAGATGATTGGGTGCGTCCGTTCCGAAAAATTCAATTGCGAGTTTCTTCATGCATCGGTGGGAAAACGGCCCTCCCGCATGAGTTTTGCGGGACCGTTCCGCCCGAATGAATGTGCTAAAAATCCACCAAACATGAGTTTTGGGTCGAACGAAGATGATTGGGTGCGTCCGTTGCGAAAAATTCAACTACAAATTTTTTCGCGCATCGGTGGGAAAAAAGGCCTCCCTCACGAGTTTTGCGGGGGTCAAACTGAGATGATTGGGTGTGTCCGTTGTGAAAAATTCAACTGCGAGTTTTTTCTTGCATCGTTGGGAAAAAGGCCTCCCTCTCGAGTTTTGCGGGGGTCAAACAGAGATGATTGGGTGCGTCCGTTCCGAAAAATTCAACTGCGAGTTTTTTTCGTGCATCGATGGGAATACGGCCCTCCCGCATGAGTTTTGTGGCACCGCTCCGCCAAAAATGAAAGTGATAAAAACCAACCAAACTTGAGTTTTGGGTCAAACGGAGATGATTGGGTGCGTCCGTTGCGAAAAATTCAACTGCGAGTTTTTTCGTGCATCGGTGGAAAAAACGGCCCTCCCGCATGAGTTTTGCGGGACCGTTCCAAACGAAATGAAAGTGATAAAAACCCACCAAACATGAGTTTTTGGTCAAACGGAGATGATTGGGTGCGTCCGTTGTGAAAAATTTAACTACGAGTTTTTTCGTGCATCGGTGGAAAAAATGGCCCTCCCGCACGAGTTTTGCGGCACCGTTCCACCGAAAATGAAAGTGCCAAAAATCCACCAAACATGAGTTTTGGGTCAAACGGAGATGATTGGGTGCGTCCGTTGCGAAAAATTCAACTGCGAGTTTTTTCGTGCATCGGTGGGAAAAATGGCCCTCCCGCACGAGTTTTGCGGCACCGTTCCACCGAAAATGAAAGTGCCAAAAATCCACCAAACATGAGTTTTGGGTCAAACGGAGATGATTGGGTGCGTCCTTTGCGAAAAATTCAACTGCGAGTTTTTTCGTGCATCGGTGGAAAAAACGGCCCTCCCGCACGAGTTTTGCGGGACCGTTCCAACCGAAATGAAAGTGCTAAAAACCAACCAAACATGAGTTTTGGGTCAAACTGAGATGACTGGGTGCGTCCGTTCCGAAAAATTCAATTGCGAGTTTTTTCGTGCATCGGTGGGAAAAATGGCGCTCCTGCACGAGTTTTGCGGGACCGTTCCGCCCGAAATGAAAGTGCTGAAAACCCACCAAAGATGAGTTTTGGGTCAAACTGAGATGACTGTGTGCGTCCGTTGCGAAAAATTCAACTGCGAGTTTTTCCTGCATCGGTGGGAAAAAAGGCCCTCCCTCACGAGTTTTGCGGGGGTCAAACTGAGATGATTGGGTGCGTCCGTTGCGAAAAATTCAACAGCGAGTGTTTTCGTGCATCGGTGGGAAAACGGCCCTCCCGCACAAGTTTTGCGGGACCGTTCCGCCCGAAATGAAGGTGCTAAAAACCCACCAAACATGAGTTTTGGGTCAAACGGAGATGATTGGGTGCGTCCGTTGCGAAAAATTCAACTACGAGCTTTTTCGTGCATCGGTGGGAAAAATGGCCCTCCCGCACGAGTTTTGCGGCACCGTTCCGCCGAAAATGAAAGTGCCAAAAATCCACCAAACATGAGTTTTGGGTCAAACCGAGATGATTGGGTGCGTCCGTTGCGAAAAATTCAACTGCGAGTTTTTTCGTGCATCGGTGGAAAAAACGGCCCTCCCGCACGAGTTTTGCGGGACCGTTCCAACCGAAATGAAAGTGCTAAAAACCCACCAAACATGAGTTTTGGGTGAAACTGATATGACTGGGTGCGTCCGTTCCGAAAAATTCAATTGCGAGTTTTTTCGTGCATCGGTGGGAAAAATGGCGCTCCCGCACGAGTTTTGCGGGACCGTTCCGCCCGAAATGAAAGTGCTAAAAACCCACCAAAGATGAGTTTTGGGTCAAACTGAGATGACTGGGTGCGTCCGTTGCGAAAAATTCAACTGCGAGTTTTTTCGTGCATCGGTGGGAAAAAAGGCCCTCCGTCACGAATTTTGCGGGGGTCAAACTTAGATGATTGGGTGCGTTCGTTCCGAAAAATTCAAGTGCGACTTTTTTCGTGCATCGGTGGGAATACGGCCCTCCCGCACGAGTTTTGCGGCACCGTTCCGCCCGAAATGAAAGTGCTAAAAACCCACCAAACATGAGTTTTGGGTCAAACTGAGATGATTGGGTGCGTCCGTTCCGAAAAAATCAACTACGAGTTTTTCCGTGCATCGGTGGGAAAAATGGCCCTCCCGAACGAGTTTTGCGGCACCGTTCCACCGAAAATGAAAGTGCCAAAAATCCACCAAACATAAGTTTTGGGTCAACTGCGAGTTTTGCGGTGCATCAGTGGAAAAAACGGCCTTCCCGCACGAGTTTTGCGGGAACGTTCCAACCGAAATGAAAGTGCTAAAAACCTGCAAAACATGAGTTTTGGGTCAAACTGAGATGACTGGGTGCATCCGTTCCGAAAAATTCAACTGCGAGTTTTTCGGTGCATCAGTGGGAAAAAACGGCCCTCCCGCATGAGTTTTCTGGCACCGTTCCGCCAGAAATGAAAGTGATAAAAACCCACCAAACATGAGTTTTTGGTCAAACTAAGATGATTGGGTGCATCCGTTGCGAAAAAATCAACTACGAGTTTTTTCATGCATCGGTGGGAAAAATGGCCCTCCCGCACGAGTTTTGCGGCACCGTTCCACCGAAAATGAAAGTGCCAAAAATCCACCAAACATGAGTTTTGGGTCAAACGGAGATGATTGGGTGCGTCCGTTGCGAAAAATTCAACTGCGAGTTTTTTCGTGCATCAGTGGGAAAAAAGGCCCTCCCTCACGAGTTTTGCGGGGGTCAAACTGAGACGATTGTGTGCGCCCGTTGCGAAAAAATCAACTACGAGTTTTTTCGTGCATCGGTGGGAAAAATGGCCCTCCCGCACGAGTTTTGCGGCACCGTTCCACCAAAAATGAAAGTGCCAAAAATCCACCAAACATAGTTTTGGGTCAAACGGAGATGATTGGGTGCGTCCATTGCGAAAAATTCAACTGCGAGTTTTTTCGTGCATCGGTGGGAAAAAACGCCCTCCCTCACGAGTTTTGCGGGGGTAAAACTGAGATGATTGGGTGCGTCCGTTCCGAAAAATTCAATTGCGGGTTTTTTCGTGCATCGGTGGGATAAAACGGCCCTCCCGCACGAGTTTTGCGGGACAGTTCCGCCCGAAATGAAAGTGCTAGAAACCCACCAAACATGAGTTTTGGGTCAAACTGTGATGATTGGGTGCATCCGTTCCGAAAAATTCAATTGCGAGTTTCTTCATGCATCGGTGGGAAAACGACCCTCCCGCATGAGTTTTGCGGGACCGATCCGCCCGAATGAATGTGCTAAAAACCCACCAAACATGAGTTTTGGGTCAAACTGAGATGATTGGGTGGGTCCGTTCCGAAAAATTCAATTGCGGGTTTTTTCGTGCATCGGTGGGAAAAACAGCCCTCCCGCACGAGTTTTGCGGGACAGTTCCGCCCGAAATGAAAGTGCTAGAAACCAACCAAACATGAGTTTTGGGTCAAACTGTGATGATTGGGTGCGTCCGTTCCGAAAAATTCAATTGCGAGTTTCTTCATGCATCGGTGGGAAAACGACCCTCCCGCATGAGTTTTGCTGGACCGTTCTGCCCGAATGAATGTGCTAAAAACCCACCAAACATGAGTTTTGGGTCAAACTGAGATGATTGGGTGCGTCTGTTCCGAAAAATTCAACTGTGAGTTTTTTCGTGCATCAGTGGAAAAAACGGCCTTCCCGCACGAGTTTTGCGGGACCGTTCCGCCCGAAATAAAAGTGCTAAAAACCCGCCAAACATGAGTTTTGGGTCAAACTGAGATGATTGGGTGCGTCCGTTCCGAAAAATTCAACTGCGAGTTTTTCGATGCATCAGTGCGAAAAAACGGCCCTCCCGAATGTAGTAAAACCCACCAAACATGAGGTTTGGGTCAAACGTATATGATTGGGTGCGTCTGTTGCGAAAAATTCAACTACGAGTTTTTTCGTGCATCGGTGGGAAAAATGGCCCTCCCACACGAGTTTTGCGGCACCGTTCCACCGAAAATGAAAGTGCCAAAAATCCACCAAACATGAGTTTTGCGGGGGTAAAACTGAGATGATTGGGTGCGTCCGTTCCGAAAAATTCAATTGCGGGTTTTTTCGTGCATCGGTGGGAAAAACAGCCCTCCCGCACGAGTTTTGCAGGACAGTTCCGCCCGAAATGAAAGTGCTAGAAACCCACCAAACATGAGTTT
The DNA here is from genome assembly GCA_009763385.1 of Coix lacryma-jobi var. lacryma-jobi. Classification (NCBI taxonomy): domain Eukaryota; kingdom Viridiplantae; phylum Streptophyta; class Magnoliopsida; order Poales; family Poaceae; genus Coix; species Coix lacryma-jobi. Next base: position 88,584 of record VDCT01000278.1, on the reverse strand, counting down.
TGGGTCAAACTGAGATGATTGGGTGCGTCCGTTCCGAAAAATTCAATTGCGAGTTTCCTCATGCATCGGTGGGAAAACAACCCTCCCGCACGAGTTTTGCAGGACCGTTCCGCCTGAAATGAATGTGCTAAAAACCCACCAAACATGAGTTTTGGGTCAAACTGAGATGATTGGGTGCGGCCGTTCCGAAAAATTCAATTACGAGTTTCTTCATGCATCAGTGGGAAAACGTCTCTCCCGCATGAGTTTTGCGGGACCGTTCCGCACGAATTAATGTGCTAAAAACCCATCAAACATGAGTTTTGGGTCAAACTGAGATGATTGGGTGCGTCTGTTCCGAAAAATTCAACTGCGAGTTTTTTCGTGCATCAGTGGAAAAAACGGCCTTCCCGCACGAGTTTTGCGGGACCGTTCCAACCGAAATGAAAGTGCTAAAAACCTGCCAAACATGAGTTTTGGGTCAAACTGAGATGACTGGGTGTGTCCGTTCCGAAAAATTCAACTACAAGTTTTTCGGTGCATCAGTGGGAAAAAACGGCCCTCCCGCATGAGTTTTGTGGCACCGTTCCGCCAAAAATGAAAGTGATAAAAACCAACCAAACATGAGTTTTGGGTCAAATGGAGATGATTGGGTGCGTCTATTGCGAAAATTCAACTACGAGTTTTTTCGTGCATCAGTGGGAGAAATGGCCCTCCCGCACGAGTTTTGCGGCACCGTTCCACCAAAAATGAAAGTGCCAAAAATCCACCAAACATGAGTTTTGGTTCAAACTGAGATGATTGGGTGCGTCCGCTCCGAAAAATTCAATTGCGAGTTTCTTCATGCATCGGTGGGAAAACGGCCCTCCCGCATGAGTTTTGCGGGACCGTTCCGCCCGAATGAATGTGCTAAAAACCCATCAAACATGAGTTTTGGGTCAAACTGAGATGATTGGGAGCGTCTGTTCCGAAAAATTCAACTGCGAGTTTTTTCGTGCATCAGTGGAAAAAAACGGCCTTGCCGCACGAGTTTTGCGGGACCGTTCCAACCGAAATGAAAGTGCTAAAAACCCGCCAAACATGAGTTTTGGGTCAAACTGAGATGACTGGGTGCGTCCGTTCCAAAAAATTCAATTGCAAGTTTTTATTTCATTAGTGGGAAAAAACGGCCCTCTCGCATGAGTTTTATGGCACCGTTCTGCCAGAAATGAATGTGATAAAAACCCACCAAACATGAGTTTTTGGTCAAACGGAGATGATTGCGTGCGTCCGTTGCGAAAAAAACAACTACGAGTTTTTTCGTGCATCGTTGGGAATACGGCCCTCCTGCACGGGTTTTTGGGACCGTTCCGCCCGAAATGAAAGTGCTAAAAACCCACCAAACATGAGTTTTGGGTCAAACTGAGATGATTGGGTGCGTCCGTTCCGAAAAATTCAATTCCGAGTTTCTTCATAAATCGGTGGGAAAACGGCCCTCCCGCATAAGTTTTGCGGGACCGATCCGCCCGAATGAATGTGCTAAAAACCCACCAAACATGAGTTTTGGGTCAAACTGAGATGATTGGGTGCGTCTGTTCCGAAAAATTCAACTGCGAGTTTTTTTGTGCATCAGTGGAAAAAACGGCCTTCCCGCACGAGTTTTGCCGGACCGTTCCGCCCGAAATAAAAGTGCTAAAAACCCGCCAAACATGAGTTTTGGGTCAAACTGAGATGACTGGGTGCGTCCGTTCCGAAAAATTCCACTGCGAGTTTTTCGGTGCATCAGTGGGAAAAAACGGCCCTCCCGCATGAGTTTTGTGGCACCGTTCCGCCAGAAAAGAAAGTGCTAAAAACGAACCAAACATGAGTTTTTGGTCAAACGGAGATGATTGTGTGCGTCTGTTGCGAAAAATTCAACTACGAGTTTTTTCGTGCATCGGTGGGAAAAATGGCCCTCCCGCACGAGTTTTGCGGCACCGTTCCACCGAAAATGAAAGTGCCAAAAATCCACCAAACATAAGTTTTGGGTCAAACGGAGATGATAGGGTGCGTCCGTTGCGAAAAATTCAACTGCGAGTTTTTTCGTGCATCGGTGGGAAAAAAGGCCCTCCCTCACGAGTTTTGCGGGGGTCAAACTGAGATGACTGGGTGCGTCCATTCTGAAAAATTCAACTGCGAGTTTTTTCGTGCATCGGTGGGAATACGGCCCTCTTGCACGAGTTTTGCGGGACCGTTCCGCCCAAATGAATGTGCTAAAAACCCACCAAACATGAGTTTTGGGTCAAACAGAGATGATTGGGTGCGTCCGTTGCGAAAAATTCAACTACGAGTTTTTTCGTGCATCGGTTTGAAAAATGGCCCTCCCGCACGAGTTTTGCGGCACCGTTCCGCCAGAAATGAAAGTTCCAAAAATCCACCAAACATGAATTTTGGGTCAAACGGAGATGATTGGGTGCGCCCGTTGCGAAAAATTCAACTGCGAGTTTTTTCGTGCATCAGTGGAAAAAATGGCCTTCCCTCACGAGTTTTGCGGGACCGTTCCAACCGAAATGAAAGTGCTAAAAACCCGCCAAACATGAGTTTTGGGTCAAACTGAGATGACTGGGTGCGTCCGTTCCGAAAAATTCAACTGCGAGTTTTTCGGTGCATCAGTGGGAAAAAAACGGCCCTCTCGCATGTTTTTGGGGGCAACGTTCCGCCAGAAATGAATGTGCTAAAAACCCACCAAACATGAGTTTTTGGTCCAACGGAGATGATTGCGTGCGTCCGTTGCGAAAAAACAGCTACGAGTTTTTTCGTGCATCGGTGGGAAAAATGGCCCTCTCGCACGTGTTTTGCGGCACCGTTCCACCGAAAATGAAAGTGCCAAAAATCCACCAAACATGAGTTTTGGGTCAAACGGAGATGATTGGGTGCGTCCGTTGCGAAAAATTCAACTGCGAGTTTTTTCGTGCATCGGTGGGAAAAAAGGCCCTCCCTCACGAGTTTTGCGGGGGTCAAACTGAGATGATTGGGTGCGTCCGTTCCGAAAAATTCAACTGCGGGTTTTTTCGTGCATCGGTGGGAATACGGCCCTCCCGCACGAGTTTTGCGGGACCGTTCCGCCCAAATGAATGTGCTAAAAACCCACCAAACATGAGTTTTGGGTCAAACTGAGATGATTGGGTGCGTCAGTTCCGAAAAATTCAACTACGAGTTTTTTCGTGCATCGGTGGGAAAAATGGCCCTCCCGCACGAGTTTTGCGGCACCGTTCCGCCAGAAATGAAAGTTCCAAAAATCCACCAAACATGAGTTTTGGGTCAAACGGAGATGATTGGGTGCGCCCGTTGCGAAAAATTCAACAACGAGTTTTTTCGTGCATCAGTGGAAAAAACGGCCTTCCCTCACGAGTTTTGCGGGACCGTTCCAACCGAAATGAAAGTGCTAAAAACCCGCCAAACATGAGTTTTGGGTCAAACTGAGATGACTGGGTGCGTCCGTTCCGAAAAATTCAACTGCGAGTTTTTCGGTGCATCAGTGGGGAAAAAACGGCCCTCTCGCATGTTTTTTGTGGCACCGTTTCGCCAGAAATGAATGTGATAAAAACCCACCAAACATGAGTTTTTGGTCAAACGGAGATGATTGCGTGCGTCCGTTGCGAAAAAAACAGCTACGAGTTTTTTCGTGCATCGGTGGGAAAAATGGCCCTCTCGCACGTGTTTTGCGGCACCGTTCCACCGAAAATGAAAGAGCCAAAAATCCACCAAACATGAGTTTTGGGTCAAACGGAGATGATTGGGTGCGTCCGTTGCGAAAAATTCAACTGCGAGTTTTTTCGTGCATTTGTGGGAAAAAACGCCCTCCCTCACGAGTTTTGCGGGGGTCAAACTGAGATGATTGGGTGCGTCCGTTCCGAAAAATTCAACTGCGGGTTTTTTCGTGCATCGGTGGGAAAAACGGCCCTCCCGCATGAGTTTTGCGGGACCGTTCCGCCCGAAATGAAAGTGCTAAAAACCCACCAAACATGAGTTTTGGGTCAAACTGAGATGATTGGGTGCGGCCGTTCCGAAAAATTCAATTACGAGTTTCTTCATGCATCAGTGGGAAAACGGCTCTCCCGCATGAGTTTTGCGGGACCGTTCCGCACGAATTAATGTGCTAAAAACCCATCAAACATGAGTTTGGGGTCAAACTGAGATGATTGGGTGCGTCTGTTCCGAAAAATTCAACTGCGAGTTTTTTCGTGCATCAGTGGAAAAAACGGCCTTCCCGCACGAGTTTTGCGGGACCGTTCCAACCGAAATGAAAGTGCTAAAAACCTGCCAAACATGAGTTTTGGGTCAAACTGAGATGACTGGGTGTGTCCGTTCTGAAAAATTCAACTACAAGTTTTTCGGTGCATCAGTGGGAAAAAACGGCCCTCCCGCATGAGTTTTGTGGCACCGTTCCGCCAAAAATGAAAGTGATAAAAACCAACCAAACATGAGTTTTGGGTCAAACGGAGATGATTGGGTGCGTCTATTGCGAAAATTCAACTACGAGTTTTTTCGTGCATCAGTGGGAGAAATGGCCCTCCCGCACGAGTTTTGCGGCACCGTTCCACCAAAAATGAAAGTGCCAAAAATCCACCAAACATGAGTTTTGGTTCAAACTGAGATGATTGGGTGCGTCCGCTCTGAAAAATTCAATTGCGAGTTTCTTCATGCATCGGTGGGAAAACGGCCCTCCCGCATGAGTTTTGCAGGACCGTTCCGCCCGAATGAATGTGCTAAAAACCCATCAAACATGAGTTTTGGGTCAAACTGAGATGATTGGGAGCGTCTGTTCCGAAAAATTCAACTGCGAGTTTTTTCGTGCATCAGTGGAAAAAAACGGCCTTGCCGCACGAGTTTTGCGGGACCGTTCCAACCGAAATGAAAGTGCTAAAAACCCGCCAAACATGAGTTTTGGGTCAAACTGAGATGACTGGGTGCGTCCGTTCCAAAAAATTCAACTGCGAGTTTTTATTTCATTAGTGGGAAAAAAACGGCCCTCTCGCATGAGTTTTGTGGCACCGTTCTGCCAGAAATGAATGTGATAAAAACCCACCAAACATGAGTTTCTGGTCAAACGGAGATGATTGCGTGCGTCCGTTGCGAAAAAAACAACTACGAGTTTTTTCGTGCATCGGTGGGAAAAATGGCCCTCCCGCACGTGTTTTGCGGCACCGTTCCACCGAAAATGAAAGTGCCAAAAATCCACCAAACATGAGTTTTGGGTCAAACGAAGATGATTGGGTGCATCCGTTGCGAAAAATTCAACTGCGAGTTTTTTCGTGCATCGGTGGGAAAAAAGGCCCTCCCTCAGGACTTTTGCGGGGGTCAAACTGAGATGATTGGGTGCGTCCGTTCCAAAAAATTCAACTACGAGTTTTTTCGTGCATCGGTGGGAATACGGCCCTCCCGCACGAGTTTTGCGGGACCGTTCCGCCCGAAATGAAAGTGCTAAAAACCCATCAAACATGAGTTTTGGGTCAAACTGAGATGATTGGGTGCGTCCGTTCCGAAAAATTCAATTGCGAGTTTCTTCATGCATCGGTGGGAAAACGGCCCTTCCGCATGAGTTTTGCGGGACCGTTCTGCCCGAATGAATGTGCTAAAAACCCATCAAACATGAGTTTTGGGTCAAACTGAGATGATTGGGAGCGTCTGTTCCGAAAAATTCAACTGCCAGTTTTTTCGTGCATCAGTGGAAAAAAAATGGCCTTCCCGCACGAGTTTTGCGGGACCGTTCCAACCGAAATGAAAGTGCTAAAAACCTGCCAAACATGAGTTTTGGGTCAAACTGAGATGACTGGGTGCGTCCATTCCGAAAATATCAACTGTGAGTTTTTCGGTGCATCAGTGGGAAAAAAACGGCCCTCCCGCATGAGTTTTGTGGCACCGTTCCGCCAAAAATGAAAGTGATAAAAACCAACCAAACATGAGTTTTGGGTCAAACGGAGATGATTGGGTGCGTCTGTTGCGAAAAATTCAACTATGAGTTTTTTCGTGCATCGGTGGGTAAAATGGCCCTCCCGCACGAGTTCTGCGGCACCGTTCCACCGGAAATGAAAGTGCCAAAAATCCACCAAACATGAGTTTTGGGTCAAACGGATATGATTGGGTGCGTCCGTTGGGAAAAATTCAACTGCGAGTTTTTTCGTGCATCGGTGGGAAAAAAGGCGCTCCCTCAAGAGTTTTGTGGCCGTCAAACTGAGATGATCGGGTGCGTCCGTTCCGAAAAATACAGTTGCGAGTTTCTTCATGCATCGGTGGGAAAACGGCCCTCCCGCATGAGTTTTGCGGGACCGTTCCGCCCGAATGAATGTGCTAAAAACCCATCAAACATGAGTTTTGGGTCAAACTGAGATGATTGGGAGCGTCTGTTCCGAAAAATTCAACTGCGAGTTTTTTCGTGCATCAGTGGAAAAAAAACGGCCTTCCCGCACGAGTTTTGCGGGACCGTTCCAACCGAAATGAAAGTGCTAAAAACCTGCCAAACATGAGTTTTGGGTCAAACTGAGATGACTGGGTGCGTCCATTCCGAAAATATCAACTGTGAGTTTTTCGATGCATCAGTGGGAAAAAAACGGCCCTCCCGCATGAGTTTTGTGGCACCGTTCCGCCAAAAATGAAAGTGATAAAAACCAACCAAACATGAGTTTTGGGTCAAACGGAGATGATTGGGTGCGTCTGTTGCGAAAAATTCAACTATGAGTTTTTTCGTGCATCGGTGGGTAAAATGGCCCTCCCGCACGAGTTCTGTGGCACCGTTCCACCGAAAATGAAAGTACCAAAAATCCACCAAACATGAGTTTTGGGTCAAACGGATATGATTGGGTGCGTCCGTTGGGAAAAATTCAACTGCGAGTTTTTTCGTGCATCGGTGGGAAAAAAGGCCCTCCCTCAAGAGTTTTGCGGCGGTCAAACTGAGATGATCGGGTGCGTCCGTTCCGAAAAATTCAACTGCGGGTTTTTTCGTGCATCGGTGGCAAAAACGGCCCTCCCGCACGAGTTTTGCGGGACCGTTCCGCCCGAAATGAAAGTGCTAAAAACCCACCAAACATGAGTTTTGGGTCAAACTGAGATGATTGGGTGCGTCCGTTCCGAAAAATTCAATTACGAGTTTCTTCATGCATCGGTGGGAAAACGGCCCTCCCGCATGAGTTTTGCGGGACCCTTCCGCCCGAATGAATGTGCTAAAAACCCACCAAGCATGAGTTTTGGGTCAAACTGAGATGATTGGGTGCGTCTGTTCCGAAAAATTCAACAGCGAGTTTTTCCGTGCATCAGTGGAAAAACGGCTTTCCCGCACGAGTTTTGCGGGACCGTTCCGCCCGAATGATTGTGCTAAAAACCCATCAAACATGAGTTTTGGGTCAAACTGAGATGATTGGGTGCCTCTGTTCCGAAAAATTCAACTGCAAGTTTTTTCGTGCATTAGTGGAAAAAATGGCCTTCCCGCACGAGTTTTGCGGGACCGGCCAACCGAAATGAAAGTGCTAAAAACCCGCCAAACATGAGTTTTGGGTCAAACTGAGATGACTGGGTGCGTCCGTTCCGAAAAATTGAACTGCGAGTTTTTCGGTACATCAGTGGGAAAAAAACGGCCCTCTCGCATGAGTTTTGTGGCACCGTTTCGCCAGAAATGAATGTGATAAAAACCCACCACACATGAGTTTTTGGTGAAACGGAGATGATTGGGTGCGTCCGTTGCGAAAAAATCAACTACGAGTTTTTTCGTGCATCGGTGGGAAAAATGGCCCTCCCGCACGTGTTTTGCGGCACCGTTCCACCGAAAATGAAAGTGCCAAAAATCCACCAAACATGAGTTTTGGGTCAAACGGAGATGATCGGGTGCGTCCGTTGCGAAAAATTCAACTACGAGTTTTTTCGTGCATCGGTGGGAAAAAAGACCCTCCCTCACGACTTTTGCGGGGGTCAAACTGAGATGATTGGGTGCGTCCGTTCCAAAAAATTCAACGGCGAGTTTTTTCGTGCATCGGTGGGAATACGGCCCTCCCGCACGAGTTGATGCGAACCCGCTAGGGTTTTTGCCCGATCTTTCGATGAGAAACGGGGATAACTCGATTGGTGGATGGAGATGACGTTCACGGCCCGACTACAGCCCTCAAGACCGCGCCTTAGCAACCGATACACCACGTCCAATAGCCGTCACGATCTTGTGGAGCGCGACAACCAGCCCCTAGGGCTCCCGTCCTGCAAGTAATCGAAGAACTAGCAAGAACGAGGAAACAAGCACTGAATTTGCAAGATGAAATTGAAGGTTTCAAACTGAATCTTAATCTACAACGGGGTTCCGAAGAATGGCCCTCTCGCACGTGTTTTCCGAAAAATTCAACTGCGGGTTTTTTCGTGCATCGGTGGGAATACGGCCCTCCCGCACGAGTTTTGCGGGACCGTTCCGCCCAAATGAATGTGCTAAAAACCCACCAAACATGAGTTTTGGGTCAAACTGAGATGATTGGGTGCGTCAGTTCCGAAAAATTCAACTACAAGTTTTTTCGTGCATCGGTGGGAAAAATGGCCCTCCCGCACGAGTTTTGCGGCACCGTTCCGCCAGAAATGAAAGTTCCAAAAATCCACCAAACATGAGTTTTGGGTCAAACGGAGATGATTGGGTGCGCCCGTTGCGAAAAATTCAACAACGAGTTTTTTCGTGCATCAGTGGAAAAAACGGCCTTCCCTCACGAGTTTTGCGGGACCGTTCCAACCGAAATGAAAGTGCTAAAAACCCGCCAAACATGAGTTTTGGGTCAAACTGAGATGACTGGGTGCGTCCGTTCCGAAAAATTCAACTGCGAGTTTTTCGGTGCATCAGTGGGGAAAAAACGGCCCTCTCGCATGTTTTTTGTGGCACCGTTTCGCCAGAAATGAATGTGATAAAAACCCACCAAACATGAGTTTTTGGTCAAACGGAGATGATTGCGTGCGTCCGTTGCGAAAAAAACAGCTACGAGTTTTTTCGTGCATCGGTGGGAAAAATGGCCCTCTCGCACGTGTTTTGCGGCACCGTTCCACCGAAAATGAAAGAGCCAAAAATCCACCAAACATGAGTTTTGGGTCAAACGGAGATGATTGGGTGCGTCCGTTGCGAAAAATTCAACTGCGAGTTTTTTCGTGCATTTGTGGGAAAAAAGGCCCTCCCTCACGAGTTTTGCGGGGGTCAAACTGAGATGATTGGGTGCGTCCGTTCCGAAAAATTCAACTGCGGGTTTTTTCGTGCATCGGTGGGAAAAACGGCCCTCCCGCATGAGTTTTGCGGGACCGTTCCGCCCGAAATGAAAGTGCTAAAAACCCACCAAACATGAGTTTTGGGTCAAACTGAGATGATTGGGTGCGTCCGTTCCGAAAAATTCAATTGCGAGTTTCTTCATGCATCAGTGGGAAAACGGCCCTCCCGCATGAGTTTTGCGGGACCGTTCCGCCCGAATGAATGTGCTAAAAACCCATCAAACATGAGTTTTGGGTCAAACTGAGATGATTGGGTGCGTCTGTTCCGAAAAATTCAACTGCGAGTTTTTTCGTGCATCAGTGGAAAAAACGGCCTTCCCGCACGAGTTTTGCGGGACCGTTCCAACCGAAATGAAAGTGCTAAAAACCCACCAAACATGAGTTTTGGGTCAAACTAAGATGACTGGGTGCATTCGTTCCGAAAAATTCAACTGCGAGTTTTCCGGTGCATCAGTGGGAAAAAACGGCCCACCCACATGAGTTTTGTGGCACCGTTCCGCCAAAAATGAAAGTGATAAAAACCAACCAAACATGAGTTTTGGGTCAAACGGAGATGATTGGGTGCGTCCGTTGCGAAAAAAACAGCTACGAGTTTTTTCGTGCATCGGTGGGAAAAATGGCCCTCCCGCACGAGTTTTGCGGCACCGTTCCACCGAAAATGAAAGTGCCAAAAATCCACCAAACATGAGTTTTGGGTCAAACGGAGATGATTGGGTGCGTCCGTTGCGAAAAATTCAACTGCGAGTTTTTTCGTGCATCAGTGGGAAAAAAGGCCCTCCCTCACGAGTTTTGCGGGGGTCAAACTGAGATGATTGGGTGCGTCCGTTCCGAAAAATTCAACTGTGGGTTTTTTCGTGCATCGGTGGGAAAAACAGCCCTCCCGCACGAGTTTTGCGGGACCGTTCCGCCCGAAATGAAAGTGCTAAAAACCCACCAAACATGAGTTTTGGGTCAAACGGAGATGATTGGGTGCCTCCATTGCGAAAAATTCAACTACGAGTTTTTTCGTGCATCGGTGGGAAAAAACGCCCTCCCTCACGAGTTTTGCGGGGGTAAAACTGAGATGATTGGGTGCGTCCGTTCCAAAAAATTCAATTGCGGGTTTTTTCGTGCATCGGTGGGAAAAACAGTCCTCCTGCACGAGTTTTGCGGGACAGTTCCGCCCGAAATGAAAGTGCTAAAAACCCACCAAACATGAGTTTTGGGTCAAACTGAGATGATTGGGTGCGTTTGTTCCGAAAAATTCAATTGCGAGTTTCTTCATGCATCGGTGGGAAAACGGCCCTCCCGCATTAGTTTTGCTGGACCGTTCTGCCCGAATGAATGTGCTAAAAACCCACCAAACATGAGTTTTGGGTCAAACTGAGATGATTGGGTGCGTCCGTTGTGAAAAATTCAACTGCGAGTTTTTTCGTGCATCAGTGGGAAAAAAGGCCCTCCCTCACGAGTTTTGCGGGGGTCAAACTGAGATGATTGGGTGCGTCCGTTCCGAAAAATTCAACTGCGGGTTTTTTCGTGCATCGGTGGGAAAAACGGCCCTCCCGCACGAGTTTTGCGGGACCATTCCGCCCGAAATGAAAGTTCTAAAAACCCACCAAACATGAGTTTTGGGTCAAACTGAGATGATTGGGTGCGTCCGTTCTGAAAAATTCAGGTGCGAGTTTTTTCGTGCATCGGTGGGAAAACGGCCCTCCCGCATGAGTTTTGCGGGACCGTTCCGCTAGAATGAATGTGCTAAAAACCCATCAAACATGAGTTTTGGGTCAAACTGAGATGATTGGGTGCGTCTGTTCCGAAAAATTCAACTGCGAGTTTTTTCGTGCATCAGTGGAAAAAAACGGCCTTCCCGCACGAGTTTTGCGGGACCGTTCCAACCGAAATGAAAGTACTAAAAACCCGCCAAACATGAGTTTTGGGTCAAACTAAGATGACTGGGTGCGTCCGTTCCGAAAAATTCAACTGCGACTTTTTCGGTGCATCAGTGGGAAAAAACGGCCCTCCCGCATGAGTTTTGTGGCACCGTTCCGCCACAAATGAAAGTGATAAAAACCAACCAAACATGAGTTTTGGGTCAAACGGAGATGATTGGGTTCGTTTGTTGCGAAAAATTCAACTACGAGTTTTTCGTGCATCGGTGGGAAAAATGGCCCTCCCGCACGAGTTTTGCGGCACCGTTCCACCGAAAATGAAAGTGCCAAAAATCCACCAAACATGAGTTTTGGGTCAAACGGAGATGATTGGGTGCGTCCGTTGCGAAAAATTCAACTGCGAGTTTTTTCGTGCATCGGTGGGAAAAAAGGCCCTCCCTCACGAGTTTTGCGGGCCTCAAACTGAGATGATTGGGTGCGTCCGTTCCAAAAAATTCAACTGCGGGTTTTTTCGTGCATCGGTGGGAAAAACGGCCCTCCCGCACGAGTTTTGCGGGACCGTTCCGCCCGAAATGAAAGTGCTAAAAACCCACCAAACATGAGTTTTGGGTCAAACTAAGATGATTGGGTGCGTCAGTTCCGAAAAATTCAGTTGCGAGTTTCTTCTTGCATCGGTGGGAAAACGGCCCTCCCGCATGAGTTTTGCGGCACCGTTCCGCCCGAATGAATGTGCTAAAAACCCATCAAACATGAGTTTTGGGTCAAACTGAGATGATTGGGTGCGTCTGTTTTGAAAAATTCAACTGCGAGTTTTTTCGTGCATCAGTGGAAAAAAACGGCCTTCCCGCACGAGTTCTGCGGGACCGTTCCAACCGAAATGAAAGTACTAAAAACCCGCCAAACATGAGTTTTGGGTCAAACTAAGATGACTGGGTGCGTCCGTTCCGAAAAATTCAACTGCGACTTTTTCGGTGCATCAGTGGGAAAAAACGGCCCTCCCGCATGAGTTTTGTGGCACCGTTCCGCCACAAATGAAAGTGATAAAAACCAACCAAACATGAGTTTTGGGTCAAACGGAGATGATTGGGTTCGTCTGTTGCGAAAAATTCAACTACGAGTTTTTTCGTGCATCGGTGGGAAAAATGGCCCTCCCGCACGAGTTTTGCGGCACCGTTCCACCGAAAATGAAAGTGCCAAAAATCCACCAAACATGAGTTTTGGGTCAAACGGAGATGATTGGGTGCGTCCGTTGCGAAAAATTCAACTGCGAGTTTTTTCGTGCATCGGTGGGAAAAAAGGCCCTCCCTCACGAGTTTTGCGGGGGTCAAACTGAGATGATTGGGTGCGTCCGTTCCGAAAAATTCAACTGCGGGTTTTTTCGTGCATCGGTGGGAAAAAACGGCCCTCCCGCACGAGTTTTGCGGGACCGTTCCGCCCGAAATGGATGTGCTAAAAACCCACCAAACATGAGTTTTGGGTCAAACTGAGATGATTGGGTGCGTCCGTTCCGAAAAATTCAGTTGCGAGTTTCTTCATGCATCGGTGGGAAAACGGCCCTCCCGCATGAGTTTTGCGGGACCGTTCCGCCCGAATGAATGTGCTAAAAACCCAGCAAACATGAGTTTTGGGTCAAACTGAGATGATTGGGTGCGTCTGTTCCGAAAAATTCAACTGTGAGTTTTTTCGTGCATCAGTGGAAAAAACGGCCTTCCCGCACGAGTTTTGTCGGACCGTTCCAACCGAAATGAAAGTGCTAAAAACCCGCCAAACATGAGTTTTGGGTCAAACTGAGATGACTGGGTGCGTCCGTTCCGAAAAATTCAACTGCGAGTTTTCGGTGCATCAGTGGGAAAAAAACGGCCCTCCAGCATGAGTTTTGTGGCACCGTTCCGCCAGAAATGAAAGTGACAAAAACCCACCAAACATGAGTTTTGGGTCAAACAGAGATGATTGGGTGCGTCCGTTGCGAAAAACTCAACTACGAGTTTTTTCGTGCATCGGTGGGAAAAATGGCCCTCCCGCACGAGTTTTGCGGCACCGTTCCACCGAAAATGAAAGTGCCAAAAATCCACCAAACATGAGTTTTGGGTCAAACGGAGATGATTGGGTGCGTCCGTTGCGAAAAATTCAAGTGCAAGTTTTTTCGTGCATCGGTGGGAAAAAAGGCCCTCCCTCACGAGTTTTGCGGGGGTCAAACTGAGATGATTGGGTGCGTCCGTTCCGAAAAATTTAACTATGAGTTTTTTCGTGCATCAGTGGGAATACGGCCCTCCCGCACGAGTTTTGCGGGACCGTTCTACCCGAAATGAAAGTGCTAGAAACCCACCAAACATGAGTTTTGGGTCAAACTGAGATGATTGGGTGTGTCCGTTCCGAAAAATTCAATTGCGAGTTTCTTCATGCATCGGTGGGAAAACGGCCCTCCCGCATGAGTTTTGCGGGACCGTTCCGCCAAAATTAATGTGCTAAAAACCCACCAAACATGAGTTTTTGGTCGAACTGAGATGATTGGGTGCGTCTGTTCCGAAAAATTCAACTGTGAGCTTTTTCGTGCATCAGTGGAAAAAACGGCCTTCCCGCACGAGTTTTGCGGGACCGTTCCGCCCGAAATAAAAGTGCTAAAAACCCGCCAAACATGAGTTTTGGGTCAAACTGAGATGACTAGGTGCGTTCATTCCGAAAAATTCAACTGCGAGTTTTTCGGTGCATCAGTGGGAAAAAAACGGCCCTCCCACATGAGTTTTGTGGCACCGTTCCGCCAGAAATGAAAGTGATAAAAACCCACCAAACATGAGTTTTGGGTCAAACAGAGATGATTGGGTGCGTCCGTTGCGAAAAATTCAACTGCAAGTTTTTTCGTGCATCGGTGGGAAAAATGGCCCTCCCGCACGAGTTTTGCGGCACCGTTGCGCCGGAAATGAAAGTTCCAAAAATCCACCAAACATGAGTTTTGGGTCAAACGGAGATGATTGGGTGCGTCCGTTGCGAAAAATTCAACTGCGAGTTTTTTCGTGCATCGGTGGGAAAAAAGGCCCTCCCTCACGAGTTTTGCGGGCCTCAAACTGAGATGATTGTGATGAGGACATTAACACCAGCGATACATCCTCTCCGACACAACCTATAGCTGGCCCTCTTACTCGTGCTCGTGCTCGTCAACTTAATCATCAAGTGAGTTCCATGATAAGCTCTTGTCCATCTTGTTTAGACAATGGAAACGCGTGCACTCTTGTTTTGATTAGGAACCGAGGAGAAGACCGAAAGGGAGAAGGACTCGCGGTAGCTGGATTCGGACTGCAGCAAAGCGCCAACTTGTGACCGCCACCACGGTTGCATACGGATTCGGATTCAGGCGCTTCAGAGCTTGTTGGAAAGCTTATCAAGTTTACTTTCATATGAATCAAGTCCCACGTCAATATCTGTTCGGCAGCAGCGGCAATGATCCAATTACCGTCGACAGGTCTTGCTGTCCAGGGTGCTGCGTCACCTCATTTTGGGCTTATGGCCCATGTATCAAGTTGGGTCCATTAGGGACGCGTCCTAGGGTTGGAGGACGACCCCAACACTCTTTTGGTCGTCAATCCATCTACTTATATCCCTCTATAGCCGCCATGGTCGGTTTGGGTTTTGTTTAGATCAAGTTTAGCCTTAGCTACTTGCTTGTAGGCGCGTGTGCAGGATCAGCCGCCCGTCTCCTTGTCTTCGGAACCCCATTGTTGATTAAGATTCAGTTTGAAGCCTTCAATTTCATCTTGCAAATTCAGTGTTTGTTTCCTCGTTCTTGCTAGTTCTTCGATTGCTTGCAGGACGGGAGCCCTAGGGGCTGGTTGTCGCGCTCCACAAGATCGTGACGGCTATTGGACGTGGTGTATCGGTTGCTAAGGCGCGGTCTTGAGGGCTGTAGTCGGGCCATGAATGTCATCTCCATCCGCCAATCGAGTTATCCCCGTTTCTCATCGAAAGATCGGGCAAAAACCCTAGCGGGTTCGCATCAGTTGGTAATCAGAGCAAGGTTCTTCGGTGAGAGACTTCTAATCCATTGCTGTTTTTAATTAATTTCCTATAGTCCAGAAAAGCCAAAAAAAAAATATAGTAGATTAGTTTTTCCATAATCCTATTAAACCTTTGTGCCTTGGCTAGTACCGTTTAGTTAGGGCTTGTTGAATTTGCGTTGCTTCGGTTTGTGTCGAGTTGCTGGTCTTAGTGTCTAGTCCTTTAGAGTTTCGAGTTCTTGTCACCATCTATACACAGCCGAGTATTACCATATCTTCTCTCTGTCGAATCTGTTGTGAAGTCCGAATTGAACTGTCTGTGGTCTTGGTCCGGATCGAGTTGAGTTCCAATCTGAGTTCCACCAACGTGATAAAAAAAAGGAAACTGAGTAGAACTCGGCAATAGGTGGAATCCGTTTGTGGTTGGTTCTGAGTGGAAACCGAGTAGAACTTGGAGTCCGCTTGTTAATATATTTTGAACTCCATCTACGTGAGTCTTTCTGTGATCCAAAAGAAAGATAACTCCATACTTGTTCGGCCTTACTCTAGAGAGAGAGAGAGAGAGAGAATACCCCTGTACTTTCGGAAAAAGTGTGTGTAGCGAATTGCTCCTTTGTATTCTTTTGTTCATATAATCAGTTTTTGAGGTTGCCCAAAAAAAAAAGAAAAGAAAAAAAAAAGAAAAAAAAAGAGAAAAGATTCAAAAGAAAAGGGGCTGTTTTTCATATTGATTTTAGGTTTGTTCCACCTTGTTTTCAGGGGTGTGCTGTGGTTTTTCCTTTGTGTCCAGGCTTGCGTCTCTAGCACGGTCTAGCCTAGGACCAACACAGTACCGTCGTCGAACGTTTATTCAGCTCGCCTTTATAACTAACGTGGTGCTAGTTCGTTCCTTGTTTCAGCCCACCTATAGCTCCACATACTCTACAGCTTGACAGGTCTTGTGCCGCAGCACCGATACACTTCATCCATTGCTGAAGACTTGTTGGTAGACGACCCCTCCTGTCAAGCAAGGTAAGAATTGGTAAGAACTTGTGTAACAAGTTGAGTGTGAGAGACTTGCTGTAGCTACATCCTAGTAGTTGTAGGGCTTTTATTTCTTCACTTGCCTTTCTTGTTGTCTTTGTTTTTGAACCATGACAGGGGGAGATGATGACAACGAAACACTACATACACCTCGCACTAAGGGCATCATACAGCATTTTGAAAGGAAAGTGAAGCTGCACACAGAGGGACTTGATAATGACTTGCAGGTGACAAATGAAAAGCTGGGGCAGTTGGAGGCTACGCAGATTGCCACAAACAACAAGCTTACAAGTTTGGAGGAATCCGTTGCTAGTGTGGACAAAAGCCTTGCTGCTCTCCTAAGGCGATTTGATGACTTCCACACCGAAGATAAAGAGAAGCATAAAGAAGAAAAGGAGGGAGATCGAGAGCACGGTAGTCATGAAGATGACTACACTGCTGATACTGAGCATGATGATCAAGACGCTCGTGATCGACGACGCCTACGTCACAACCGTAGAGGTATGGGTGGCAACCGCCGACGCGAGGTACACAATAATGATGATGCTTTCAGTAAGATTAAATTTAAGATACCTCCTTTTGATGGTAAATATGACCCTGATGCCTACATTACTTGGGAGATTGCTGTTGATCAAAAGTTTGCATGTCATGAATTTCCTGAGACTACGCGTGTTAGGGCTGCTACTAGTGAGTTTACAGATTTTGCTTCTGTTTGGTGGATAGAATATGGCAAGAAAAATCCTAATAACTTACCTAGAACTTGGGATGCGCTGAAACGAGCCATGAGAGCTAGATTTGTTCCATCTTACTATGCCCGTGATATGATAAATAAGTTGCAGCAATTGAGACAAGGTGCTAAAAGTGTAGAAGAATATTATCAGGAATTACAAACGGGTATGTTGCATTGTAACCTAGAGGAGGATGAGGAACCGGCTATGGCTAGATTTTTGGGTGGGTTAAATCGGGAAATTCAGGACATCCTCGCTTACAAGGAATACAATAGTGTAACCCGTTTGTTTCATCTTGCTTGTAAAGCTGAAAGGGAAGTGCAGGGACGACGTGCTAGCGCAAGGACTAATATTTCTGCAGGGAAGGCTAATTCATGGCAGCAACGCATGACTACAACTCCATCTACACGTATGTCTACTCCATCATCTAGTGACAAGACTCGAGCTGCTCCCACAAATTCAGTTGCAAAGACGATGCAAAAGCCTGCTGCGAGTACTTCATCCGTGGCATCGACGGGTAGAACAAGCAACATACAATGTCACCGGTGCAAGGGATATGGACACATGATGCGTGACTGTCCAAACAAGCGAGTTATGATTGTCAAAGATGATGGTGAGTGTTCATCTGCTAGTGATTTTGATGAAGACACGCTTGCACTGCTTGCGACTGACCATGCAGGTAATGAAGAACAAATAGAAGAACATATTAATGCAGGTGAAGCGGACCACTATGAAAGCTTGATCGTGCAGCGAGTGCTTAGTGCACAAATGGAGAAGGCGGAGCAAAATCAGCGACATATTTTATTCCAAACAAAGTGTGTCATCAAAGAGCGTTCCTGCCGCATGATCATTGATGGAGGTAGCTGCAACAACTTGGCAAGCAGCGATATGGTGCAGAAACTTGCCCTCAACACCAAACCACACCCGCATCCCTACTACATCCAATGGCTGAACAACAGTGGTAAGGCAAAGGTAACTAGACTTGTGAGAATCAATTTTTCCATCGGATCCTACAAAGATATTGTTGAATGTGATGTTGTGCCTATGCAAGCTTGTAACATTCTGCTAGGTAGACCTTGGCAATTTGATAGAGATTCTATGCATCATGGTAGATCAAATCAGTATTCTTTTCTATACCATGATCGCAAAATTGTGCTGCATCCTATGTCCCCTGAAACTATTATGCAAACTGATGTTGCAAGGGCTACTAAAGCAAAGAGCGAGAGCAATAAAAATGATAAATCTGTAATTGGTAACAAAGATGAGATAAAACTGAAAGGACGTTGTATGATAGCTACCAAATCAGATATTAATGAGTTCAATGCATCCACTTCTGTTGCTTATGCTTTGATATGCAAGGATGCTTTGATTTCAATTGAGGATATGCAATGTTCTTTGCCCCCTGCTGTTGCTAACGTTTTGCAGGAGTATTCCGATGTGTTTCCAAGTGCGGTACCAGCGGGGCTGCCACCACTACGCGGGATTGAGCACCAAATTGATCTTATTCCTGGTGCATCTTTGCCAAACCGTGCGCCATACAGGACAAACCCGGAAGAAACAAAGGAAATTCAGCGACAAGTGCAAGAACTACTGGACAAAGGTTATGTGCGAGAATCCCTTAGCCCTTGTGCTGTTCCAGTAATTTTAGTGCCTAAGAAAGATGGAACATGGCGTATGTGTGTTGATTGTAGAGCTATTAATAATATCACCATTCGATATCGACACCCTATTCCACGATTAGATGATATGCTAGATGAACTGAGTGGTGCTGTTGTGTTTTCAAAAGTTGATTTACGTAGTGGGTACCACCAGATTCGTATGAAATTGGGAGATGAATGGAAAACTGCTTTCAAAACTAAGTTCGGTTTATATGAGTGGTTAGTCATGCCTTTTGGGTTAACTAATGCACCTAGTACTTTCATGAGATTAATGAACGAGGTTTTGCGTGCTTTCATTGGGAAATTTGTTGTCGTATATTTTGATGATATATTAATTTACAGTAAATCATTGGACGAACATCTTGATCATTTACGTGTTGTTTTTAATGCACTACGCGAGGCACGCTTATTTGGTAACCTTGAGAAGTGCACCTTTTGCACCGATCGAGTGTCTTTTCTTGGTTATGTTGTAACTCCACAGGGAATTGAGGTTGATCAAGCCAAGGTGGAAGCTATACAGGGATGGCCTGTTCCAAAGACTATCACCCAGGTGCGGAGTTTCCTAGGACTTGCTGGATTCTATCGCCGTTTTGTGAAGGATTTCAGCACCATTGCTGCACCATTGAATGAGCTTACCAAGAAGGGGGTGCCTTTTGAGTGGGGCAAAACACAAGAGAATTCATTCGACATGTTGAAAGATAAGTTAACTCACGCGCCTCTCCTACAACTTCCTGATTTTAATAAGACTTTTGAGCTTGAATGTGATGCTAGTGGAATTGGTCTGGGAGGTGTTTTGTTACAAGAGGGAAAGCCTATTGCATATTTTAGTGAGAAATTGAGTGGGCCTGTTCTCAATTATTCTACTTATGATAAAGAACTCTATGCTCTTGTTCGAACATTAGAGACATGGCAGCATTATTTGTGGCCCAAAGAGTTTGTTATCCATTCTGATCATGAATCTTTAAAACATATTCGTAGTCAAGGAAAACTGAATCGTAGGCATGCAAAATGGGTTGAATTTATTGAATCTTTTCCTTATATTATTAAACACAAGAAAGGGAAGGAGAATATTATTGCTGATGCTTTGTCATGGAGATATACTTTGCTGAATCAACTTGATTATAAGATCTTTGGGTTAGAAACCATTAAGGACCAATATGTTCACGATGCTGATTTTAGAGACGTGTTGCTGCATTGTAAAGATGGAAAAGGATGGAACAAATTCATCGTTAGTGATGGGTTTGTGTTTAGAGCTAACAAGCTATGCATTCCAGCTAGCTCTGTTCGTTTGTTGTTGTTGCAGGAAGCACATGGAGGTGGCTTGATGGGACATTTTGGAGCAAAGAAGACCGAGGACATACTTGCTGGTCATTTCTTTTGGCCAAGGATGAAGAGAGATGTGGAGAGGTTTGTTGCTCGTTGCACAACATGTCAAAAGGCAAAGTCACGGTTAAATCCCCACGGTTTGTATCTACCTCTTCCTGTTCCTAATGCTCCTTGGGAGGATATATCTATGGATTTTGTGTTGGGTTTACCAAGGACTAGGAGGGGACGTGATAGTGTGTTTGTGGTTGTTGATAGATTTTCTAAGATGGCACATTTCATACCATGTCATAAAACTGATGATGCTACAAATATTGCTGATTTGTTCTTTCGAGAAATTGTTCGCTTACATGGTGTGCCCAACACAATTGTTTCTGATCGTGATGCTAAATTTCTTAGTCATTTTTGGAAGACTTTGTGGTTTAAATTGGGGACTAAGCTTTTATTTTCCACCACTTGTCATCCCCAAACTGATGGTCAAACTGAAGTTGTGAATAGAACTTTATCCACTATGTTAAGGGCTGTTTTAAAGAAGAATATTAAGATGTGGGAAGAATGTTTACCTCATATTGAGTTCGCTTATAATCGTTCATTGCATTCTACTACAAAAATGTGTCCTTTTGAGATTGTCTATGGCTTCTTGCCACGTGCTCCTATTGATTTAATGCCTTTGCCAAGTTCTGAAAAAATGAATTTTGATGCTAAGCAACGTGCTGAATTAATGTTAAAATTGCATGAAGCCACTAAAGAAAACATAGAGCGCATGAATGCTAAGTACAAATGCGCTGGAGATAAAGGTAGAAAGCAATTGATTCTGGAACCTAGGGATTTGGTTTGGTTGCATTTGCGAAAAGATAGATTTCCAGAACTGAGAAAATCCAAATTGATGCCTAGAGCTGATGGTCCTTTTAAAGTGCTGCAACGAATTAATGAGAATGCATATAAGCTTGATCTTCCTGCAGATTTTGGGGTTAGTCCCACATTTAACATTGCAGATTTGAAGCCTTATTTGGGTGAGGAAGATGAGCTTGAGTCGAGGACGACTCAAATGCAAGAAAGGGAGGATGATGAGGACATTAACACCAGCGATACATCCTCTCCGACACAACCTATAGCTGGCCCTCTTACTCGTGCTCGTGCTCGTCAACTTAATCATCAAGTGAGTTCCATGATAAGCTCTTGTCCATCTTGTTTAGACAATGGAAACGCGTGCACTCTTGTTTTGATTAGGAACCGAGGAGAAGACCGAAAGGGAGAAGGACTCGCGGTAGCTGGATTCGGACTGCAGCAAAGCGCCAACTTGTGACCGCCACCACGGTTGCATACGGATTCTGATTCAGGCGCTTCAGGACTTGTTGGAAAGCTTATCAAGTTTATTTTCATATGAATCAAGTCCCACGTCAATATCTGTTCGGCAGCAGCGGCAATGATCCAATTACCGTCGACAGGTCTTGCTGTCCAGGGTGCTGCGTCACCTCATTTTGGGCTTATGGCCCATGTATCAAGTTGGGTCCATTAGGGACGCTTCCTAGGGTTGGAGGACGACCCCAACACTCTTTTGGTCGTCAATCCATCTACTTATATCCCTCTATAGCCGCCATGGTCGGTTTGGGTTTTGTTTAGATCAAGTTTAGCCTTAGCTACTTGCTTGTAGGCGCGCGTGCAGGATCAGCCGCCCGTCTCCTTGTCTTCGGAACCCCATTGTAGATTAAGATTCAGTTTGAAACCTTCAATTTCATCTTGCAAATTCAGTGCTTGTTTCCTCGTTCTTGCTAGTTCTTCGATTGCTTGCAGGACGGGAGCCCTAGGGGCTGGTTGTCGCGCTCCACAAGATCGTGACGGCTATTGGACGTGGTGTATCGGTTGCTAAGGCGCGGTCTTGAGGGCTGTAGTCGGGCCGTGAACGTCATCTCCATCCACCAATCGAGTTATCCCCGTTTCTCATCGAAAGATCGGGCAAAAACCCTAGCGGGTTCGCATCACATGAGTTTTGGGTCAAACGGAGATGATTGCGTGCGTCCGTTGCGAAAAATACAACTGCGAGTTTTTTCGTGCATCGGTGGGAAAAAAGGCCCTCCCTCACGAGTTTTGTGGGCCTCAAACTGAGATGATTGGGTGCGTCCGTTCCAAAAAATTCAACTGCGGGTTTTTTCGTGCATCGGTGGGAAAAATGGCCCTCCCGCACGAGTTTTGCGGGACCGTTCCGCCCGAAATGAAAGTGCTAAAAACCCACCAAACATGAGTTTTGGGTCAAACTGAGATGATTGGGTGCGTCAGTTCCGAAAAATTCAGTTGCGAGTTTCTTCGTGCATCGGTGGGAAAACGGCCCTCCTGCATGAGTTTTGCGGGACCGTTCCGCCCGAATGAATGTGCTAAAAACCCATCAAACATGAGTTTTGGGTCAAACTGAGATGATTGGGTGCGTCTGTTCCGAAAAATTCAACTGCGAGTTTTTTCGTGCATCAGTGGAAAAAAACGGCCTTCCCGCACGAGTTTTGCGGGACCGTTCCAACCGAAATGAAAGTAGTAAAAACCCGCCAAACATGAGTTTTGGGTCAAACTAAGATGACTGGGTGCGTCCATTCCGAAAAATTCAACTGTGAGTTTTTCGGTGCATCAGTGGGAAAAAAACGGCCCTCCCGCATGAGTTTTGTGGCACCGTTCCGCCACAAATGAAAGTGATAAAAACCAACCAAACATGAGTTTTGGGTCAAACGGAGATGATTGGGTGCGTCTGTTGCGAAAAATTCAACTACAAGTTTTTTCGTGCATCGGTGGGAAAAATGGCCCTACCGCACGAGTTTTGCGGCACCGTTCCATCAAAAATGAAAGTGCCAAAAATCCACCAAACATGAGTTTTGGGTCAAACGGAGATGATTGGGTGCGTCCGTTGCGAAAAATTCAACAGCGAGTTTTTTCGTGCATCGGTGGGAAAAAGGCCCTCCCTCACGAGTTTTGCGGGGGTCAAACTGAGATGATTGGGTGCGTCCGTTCCGAAAAATTCAACTGCGAGTTTTTTCGTGCATCGGTGGTAATACGACCCTCCCGCACGAGTTTTGCGGGACCGTTCCGCCCGAAATGAAAGTGCTAGAAACCCACCAAACATGAGTTTTGGGTCAAACTGAGATGATTGGGTGCGTCCGTTCCGAAAAATTCACTTGCGAGTTTCTTCCTGCATCGGTGGGAAAACGGCCCTCCTGCATGAGTTTTGCGGGACCGTTCCGCCCGAATGAATGTGCTAAAAACCCACCAAACATGAGTTTTGGGTGAAACTGAGATGATTGGGTGCGTCTGTTCCGAAAAATTCAACTTCGAGTTTTTTTCGTGCAGCAGTGGAAAAAACGGCCTTCCCGCACGAGTTTTGCGGGACCGTTCCGCCCGAAATAAAAGTGCTAAAAGCCCGCCAAACATGAGTTTTGGGTCAAATTGAGATGACTGGGTGCGTCCGTTCCGAAAAATTCAACTGCGAGTTTTTCGATGCATCAGTGGGAAAAAAACGGCCCTCCCGCATGAGTTTTGTGGCACCGTTCCGCTAAAAATGAAAGTGAGAAAAACGAACCAAACATGAGTTTTGGGTCAAACGGAGATGATTGGGTGCGTCTGTTGCGAAAAAATCAACTACGAGTTTTTTCGTGCATCGGTGGGAAAAATGGCCCTCCCGCACAAGTTTTGCGGCACCGTTCCACCAAAAATGAAAGTGCTAGAAACCCACCAAACATGAGTTTTGGGTCAATCTGAGATGATTGGGTGCGTCCATTCCAAAAAATTCAATTGCGAGTTTCTTCATGCATCGGTGGGAAAACGGCCCTCCCGCATGAGTTTTGCGGGACAGTTCCTCCCGAATGAATGTGCTAAAAACCCACCAAACTTGAGTTTTGGGTCAAACTGAGATGATTGGGTGCGTCTGTTCCGAAAAATTCAACTGCGAGTTTTTTCGTCCATCAGTGGAAAAAAACGGCCTTCCCGCACGGGTTTTGCGGGACCATTCAAACCGAAATGAAAGTGCTAAAAACCCGCCAAACATGAGTTTTGGGTCAAACTGAGATGACTGGGTGCGTCCGTTCCGAAAATTTCAACTGCGAGTTTTTCGGTGCATCAGTGGGAAAAAAACGGCCCTCCCGCATGAGTTTTGTGGCACCGTTCCGCCAAAAATGAAAGTGCTAAAAACCAACCAAACATGAGTTTTGGGTCAAACGGAGATGATTGGGAGCGTCCGTTGCGAAAAATTCAACTGCGAGTTTTTTCGTGCATCGGTGGGAAAAATGGCCCTCCCGCACAAGTTTTGCGGCACCGTTCCGCCGGAAATGAAAGTTCCAAAAATCCAACAACCATGAGTTTTGGGTCAAACGGAGATGATTGGGTGCGTCCGTTGCGAAAAATTCAACTGCGAGTTTTTTGGTGCATCGGTGGGAAAAATGGCCCTCCCGCACGAGTTTTGCGGCACCGTTCCACCGAAAATGAAAGTGCCAAAAATCCACCAAACATGAGTTTTGGGTCAAACGGAGATGATTGGGTGCGTCCGTTGCGAAAAATTCAACTGCGAGTTTTTTCGTGCATCGGTGGGAAAAAAGGCCCTCCCTCACGAGTTTTGCGGGCCTCAAACTGAGATGATTGGGTGCGTCCGTTCCAAAAAATTCAACTACGGGTTTTTTCGTGCATCGGTGGGAAAAACGGCCCTCCCGCACGAGTTTTGCAGGACCGTTCCGCCCGAAATGAAAGTGCTAAAAACCCACCAAACATGAGTTTTGGGTCAAACTGAGATGATTGGGTGCGTCAGTTCCGAAAAATTCAGTTGCGAGTTTCTTCATGCATCGGTGGGAAAACGGCCCTCCCGCATGTGTTTTGCGGGACCGTTCCGCCCGAATGAATGTGCTAAAAACCCATCAAACATTAGTTTTGGGTCAAACTGAGATGATTGGGTGCGTCTGTTCCGAAAAATTCAACTGCGAGTTTTTTCGTGCATCAGTGGAAAAAAACGGCCTTCCCGCACGAGTTTTGCGGGACCGTTCCAACCGAAATGAAAGTAGTAAAAACCCGCCAAACATGAGTTTTGGGTCAAACTAAGATGACTGGGTGCGTCCGTTCCGAAAAATTCAACTGCGAGTTTTTCGGTGCATCAGTGGGAAAAAAACGGCCCTCCCGCATGAGTTTTGTGGCACCGTTCCGCCACAAATGAAAGTGATAAAAACCAACCAAACATGAGTTTTGGGTCAAACGGAGATGATTGGGTGCGTCTGTTGCGAAAAATTCAACTACAAGTTTTTTCGTGCATTGGTGGGAAAAATGGCCCTACCGCACGAGTTTTGCGGCACCGTTCCATCGAAAATGAAAGTGCCAAAAATCCACCAAACATGAGTTTTGGGTCAAACGGAGATGATTGGGTGCGTCCGTTGCGAAAAATTCAACTGCGAGTTTTTTCGTGCATCGGTGGGAAAAAGGCCCTCCCTCACGAGTTTTGCGGGGGTCAAACTGAGATGATTGGGTGCGTCCGTTCCGAAAAATTCAACTGCGAGTTTTTTCGTGCATCGGTGGTAATACGACCCTGTCGCACGAGTTTTGCGGGACCGTTCCGCCCGAAATGAAAGTGCTAGAAACCCACCAAACATGAGTTTTGGGTCAAACTGAGATGATTGGGTGCGTCCGTTCCGAAAAATTCACTTGCGAGTTTCTTCATGCATCGGTGGGAAAACGGCCCTCCTGCATGAGTTTTGCGGGACCGTTCCGCCCGAATGAATGTGCTAAAAACCCACCAAACATGAGTTTTGGGTGAAACTGAGATGACTGGGTGCGTCTGTTCCGAAAAATTCAACTTCGAGTTTTTTTCGTGCAGCAGTGGAAAAAACGGCCTTCCCGCACGAGTTTTGCGGGACCGTTCCGCCCGAAATAAAAGTGCTAAAAGCCCGCCAAACATGAGTTTTGGGTCAAATTGAGATGACTGGGTGCGTCCGTTCCGAAAAATTCAACTGCGAGTTTTTCGATGCATCAGTGGGAAAAAACGGCCCTCCCGCATGAGTTTTATGGCACCGTTCCGCTAAAAATGAAAGTGAGAAAAACGAACCAAACATGAGTTTTGGGTCAAACGGAGATGATTGGGTGCGTCTGTTGCGAAAAAATCAACTACGAGTTTTTTCGTGCATCGGTGGGAAAAATGGCCCTCCCGCACAAGTTTTGCGGCACCGTTCCACCAAAAATGAAAGTGCTAGAAACCCACCAAACATGAGTTTTGGGTCAAACTGAGATGATTGGGTGCGTCCGTTCCGAAAAATTCAGTTGCGAGTTTCTTCATGCATCGGTGGGAAAACGGCCCTCCCGCATGAGTTTTGCGGGACCGTTCCGCCCGAATGAATGTGCTAAAAACCCACCAAACATGAGTTTTGGGTCAAACTGAGATGATTGGGTGCGTCTGTTCTGAAAAATTCAACTGTGAGTTTTTTCGTGCATCAGTGGAAAAAACGGCCTTCCCGCACGAGTTTTGCGGGACCGTTCCAACCGAAATGAAAGTGCTAAAAACCCGCCAAACATGAGTTTTGGGTCAAACTGAGATGACTGGGTGCGTCCGTTCTGAAAAATTCAACTGCGAGTTTTTCGGTGCATCAGTGGGAAAAAAACGGCCCTCCCGCATGAGTTTTGTGGCACCGTTCCGCCAAAAATGAAAGTGACAAAAACCCACCAAACATGAGTTTTGGGCCAAACAGAGATGATTGGGTGCGTCCGTTGCGAAAAATTCAACTACGAGTTTTTTCGTGCATCGGTGGGAAAAATGGCCCTCCCGCACGAGTTTTGCGGCACCGTTCCACCGAAAATGAAAGTGCCAAAAATCCACCAAACATGAGTTTTGGGTCAAACGGAGATGATTGGGTCCGTCCGTTGCGAAAAATTCAACTGCGAGTTTTTTCGTGCATCGGTGGGAAAAAAGGCCCTCCCTCACGAGTTTTGCGGGGGTCAATCTGAGATGATTGGGTGCGTCCGTTCCGAAAAATTTAACTATGAGTTTTTTCGTGCATCAGTGGGAATACGGCCCTCCCGCACGAGTTTTGCGGGACCGTTCCGCCCGAAATGAAAGTGCTAGAAACCCACCAAACATGAGTTTTGGGTCGAACTGAGATGATTGGGTGCGTCTGTTCCGAAAAATTCAACTGCGAGTTTTTTCGTGCATCAGTGGAAAAAAACGGTCTTCCCGCACGAGTTTTGCGGGACCGTTTCGCCCGAAATAAAAGTGCTAACAACCCGCCAAACATGAGTTTTGGATCAGACTGAGATGACTGGGTGCGTCTGTTCCGAAAAATTCAACTGCGAGTTTTTCGGTGCATCAGTGGAAAAAAAACGGATCTCTCGCATGAGTTTTGTGGCACCGTTCCGCCAGAAATGAATGTGATAAAAACCCACCAAACATGAGTTTTTGGTCAAACAGAGATGATTGGGTGCGTCCGTTGCGAAAAAATCAACTACGAGTTTTTTCGTGCATCGGTGGGAAAAATGGCCTTCCCGCACATGTTTTGCGGCACCGTTCCACCAAAAATGAAAGTGCTAGAAACCCACCAAACATGAGTTTTGGGTCAAACTGAGATGATTGGGTGCGTCCATTCTGAAAAATTCAATTGCGAGTTTCTTCATGCATCGGTGGGAAAACGGCCCTCCCGCATGAGTTTTGCGGGACCGTTCCGCCCGAATGAATGTGCTAAAAACCCATCAAACATGAGTTTTGGGTCAAACTGAGATGATTGGGTGCGTCTGTTCCGAAAAATTCAACTGCGAGTTTTTTCGTGCATCAGTGGAAAAAAACGGCCTTCCCGCACGAGTTTTACGGGACCGTTCCAACCAAAATGAAAGTGCTAAAAACCAGCCAAACATGAGTTTTCGGTCAAACTGAGACTACTGGGTGCGTCCGTTCCGAAAAATTCAACTGCGAGTTTTTCGGTGCATCAGTGGGAAAAAAGGGCCCTCCCGCATGAGTTTTGCGGGACCGTTCCGCCAAAAATGAATGTGCTAAAAACCAACCAAACATGAGTTTTGGGTCAAACGGGGATGATTGGATGCGTCTGTTCCGAAAAATTCAACTGCGAGTTTTTTCGTGCATCAGTGCAAAAAATGGCCTTCCCGCACGAGTTTTGCGGGACCGTTTCGCCCGAAATAAAAGTGCTAACAACCCGCCAAACATGAGTTTTGGATCAGACTGAGATGACTGGGTGCGTCCGTTCCGAAAAATTCAACTGCGAGTTTTTCGGTGCATCGGTGGGAAAAAATGGCCGTCCCGCATGAGTTTTGTGGCACAGTTCCGCCAAAAATGAAAGTGATAAAAACCAACCAAACATGAGTTTTGGGTCAAACGGAGATGATTGGGTGCGTCTATTGCGAAAAATTCAACTACGAGTTTTTTCGTGCATCGGTGGGAAAAATGGCCCTCCCGCACGAGTTTTGCGGCACCGTTCCACCGAAAATGAAAGTGCCAAAAATCCACCAAACATGAGTTTTGGGTCAAACGGAGATGATTGGGTGCGTCCGTTGCGAAAAATTCAACTGCGAGTTTTTTCGTGCATCGGTGGGAAAAAAAGGCCCTTCCTCACGAGTTTTGCGGGGGTCAAACTGAGATGATTGGGTGCGTCCGTTCCGAAAAATTCAACTGCGAGTTTTTTCGTGCATCGGTGGGAATACGACCCTCCCGCACGAGTTTTGCGGGACCGTTCCGCCCGAAATGAAAGTGCTAGAAACCCACCAAACATGAGTTTTGGGTCAAACTGAGATGATTGGGTGCGTCCGTTCCGAAAAATTCACTTGCGAGTTTTTTCATGCATCGGTGGGAAAACGGCCCTACCGCTTGAGTTTTGCGGGACCGTTCCGCCCGAATGAATGTGCTAAAAATCCACCAAACATGAGTTTTGTGTGAAACTGAGATGACTGGGTGCGTCTGTTCCGAAAAATTCAACTTCGAGTTTTTTCGTGCATCAGTGGAAAAAACGGCCTTCCCGCACGAGTTTTGCGGGACCGTTCCGCCCGAAATAAAAGTGCTAAAAACCCGCCAAACATGAGTTTTGGGTCAAACTGAGATGACTGGGTGCGTCCGTTCCAAAAAATTCAACTGCGAGTTTTTCGATGCATCAGTGGGGAAAAAACGGCCCTTCGGCATGAGTTTTGTGGCACCGTTCCGCCAAAAATGAAAGTGAGAAAAACGAACCAAACATGAGTTTTGGGTCAAACGGAGATGATTGGGTGCGTCTGTTGCAAAAAATTCAACTACGAGTTTTTTCGTGCATCAGTGGGAAAAATGGCCCTCCCGCACGAGTTTTGCGGCACCGTTCCACCGAAAATGAAGGTGCCAAAAATCCACCAAACATGAGTTTTGGGTCAAATGGAGATGATTGGGTGCGTCCGTTGCGAAAAATTCAACTGCGAGTTTTTTCGTGCATCGGTGGGAAAAAAGGCCCTCCCTCACGAGTTTTGCGGGGGTCAAACTGAGATGATTGGGTGCGTCCGTTCTGAAAAATTCAACTGCGAGTTTTTTCGTGCATCGGTGGGAATACGACCCTCCCGCACGAGTTTTGCGGGACCGTTCCGCCCGAAATGAAAGTGCTAGAAACCCACCAAACATGAGTTTTGGGTCAAACTGAGATGATTGGGTGCGTCCGTTCCGAAAAATTCACTTGCGAGTTTCTTCATGCATCGGTGGGAAAACGGCCCTCCCGCATGAGTTTTGCGGGACCGTTCCGCCCGAATGAATGTGCTAAAAACCCACCAAACATGAGTTTTGGGTGAAACTGAGATGACTGGGTGTGTCTGTTCCGAAAAATTCAACTTCGAGTTTTTTCGTGCATCAGTGGAAAAAACGGCCTTCCCGCACGAGTTTTGCGGGACCGTTCCGCCCGAAATAAAAGTGCTAAAAACCCGCCAAACATGAGTTTTGGGTCAAACTGAGATGACTAGGTGCGTCCGGACCGAAAAGTTGAACTGCGAGTTTTTCGGTGCATCAGTGGGAAAAAACGGCCCTCCCGCATGAGTTTTGTGGCACCGTTCCGCCAGAAATGAAAGTGATAAAAACCCACCAAACATGAGTTTTGGGTCAAACAGAGATGATTGGGTGCGTCCGTTGTGAAAAATTCAACTACGAGTTTTTTCGTTCATCGGTGGGAAAAATGGCCCTCCCGCACGAGTTTTGCGGCACCGTTCCACCGAAAATGAAAGTGCCAAAAATCCACGAAACATGAGTTTTGGGTCAAACGGAGATGATTGGGTGCGTCCGTTGCGAAAAATTCAACTGCGAGTTTTTTCGTGCATCGGTGGGAAAAAGGCCCTCCCTCACGAGTTTTGCGGGGGTCAAACTGAGATGATTGGGTGCGTCCGTTCCGAAAAATTTAACTATGAGTTTTTTCGTGCATCAGTGGGAATACGGCCCTCCCGCACGATTTTTGCGGGACCGTTCCGCCCGAAATGAAAGTGCTAGAAACCCACCAAACATGAGTTTTGGGTCAAACTGAGATGATTGGGTGCGTCCTTTCCGAAAAATTCACTTGCGAGTTTCTTCATGCATCGGTGGGAAAACGGCCCTCTCGCATGAGTTTTGCGGGACCGTTCCGCCCGAATGAATGTGCTAAAAACCCACCAAACATGAGTTTTGGGTGAAACTGAGATGATTGGGTGCGTCTGTTCCGAAAAATTCAACTTCGTGTTTTTTCGTGCATCAGTGGAAAAAACGGCCTTCCCGCACGAGTTTTGCGGGACCGTTCCGCCCGAAATAAAAGTGCTAAAAACCCGCCAAACATGAGTTTTGGGTCAAACTGAGATGACTAGGTGCGTCCGTTAAGAAAAATTCAACTGCGAGTTTTTCGATGCATCAGTGGGAAAAAAACGGCCCTCCCGCATGAGTTTTTTGGCACCGTTACGCCAAAAATGAAAGTGAGAAAAATGAACCAAACATGAGTTTTGGGTCAAACGGAGATGATTGGGTGCGTCCGTTGTGAAAAATTCAACTACGAGTTTTTTCGTGCATCGGTGGGAAAAATGGCCCTCTCGCACGAGTTTTGCGGCACCGCTCCACCGAAAATGAAAGTTCCAAAAATCCACGAAACATGAGTTTTGGGTCAAATGGAGATGATTGGGTGCGTCCGTTGCGAAAAATTCAACTGCGAGTTTTTTCGTGCATCGGTGGGAAAAAAGGCCCTCCCTCACGAGTTTTGCGGGGGTCAAACTGAGATGATTGGGTGCGTCCGTTCCGAAAAATTTAACTATGAGTTTTTTCGTGCATCAGTGGGAATACGGCCCTCCCGCACGAGTTTTGCGGGACCGTTCCGCCCGAAATGAAAGTGCTAGAAACCCACCAAACATGAGTTTTGGGTCAAACTGAGATGATTGGGTGCGTCCGTTCCGAAAAATTCACTTGCGAGTTTCTTCCTGCATCGGTGGGAAAATGGCCCTCCCACATGAGTTTTGCGGGACCGTTCCGCCCGAATGAATGTGCTAAAAACCCACCAAACATGAGTTTTGGGTCAAACGGAGATGATTGGGTGCGTCTGTCGCGAAAAATTCAACTACGAGTTTTTTCGTGCATCGGTGGGAAAAATGGCCCTCCCGCACGAGTTTTGCGGCACCGTTCCACCGAAAATGAAAGTGCCAAAAATCTACCAAACATGAGTTTTGGGTCAAACGGAGATGATTGGGTGCGTCCGTTGCCAAAAATTCAACTGCGAGTTTTTTCGTGCATCGGTGGGAAAAAAGGCCCTCCCTCACGAGTTTTGCGGGGGTCAAACTGAGATGATTGGGTGCGTCCGTTCTGAAAAATTCAACTGCGAGTTTTTTCATGCATCTGTGGGAATACGACCCTCCCGCACGAGTTTTGCGGGACCGTTCCGCCCGAAATGAAAGTGCTAGAAACCCACCAAACATGAGTTTTGGGTCAAACTGAGATGACTGGGTGCGTCCGTTCCGAAAAATTCACTTGCGAGTTTCTTCATGCATCGGTGGGAAAACGGCCCTCCCGCATGAGTTTTGCGGGACCGTTCCGCCCGAATGAATGTGCTAAAAACCCACCAAACATGAGTTTTGGGTGAAACTGAGATGACTGGGTGCGTCTGTTCCGAAAAATTCAACTTCGAGTTTTTTCGTGCATCAGTGGAAAAAACGGCCTTCCCGCACGAGTTTTGCGGGACCGTTCCGCCCGAAATAAAAGTGCTAAAAACCCGCCAAACATGAGTTTTGGGTCAAATTGAGATGACTGGGTGCGTCCGTTCCAAAAAATTCAACTGCGAGTTTTTCGATGCTTCAGTGGGAAAAAAACGGCCCTCCTGCATGAGTTTTGTGGCACCGTTCCGCCAAAAATGAAAGTGAGAAAAATGAACCAAACATGAGTTTTGGGTCAAACGGAGACGATTGGGTGCGTCTGTTGCGAAAAATTCAACTATGAGTTTTTTCGTGCATCGGTGGGAAAAATGGCCCTCCCGCACGAGTTTTGCGGCACCGTTCCACCGAAAATGAAAGTGCCAAAAATCCACCAAACATGAGTTTTGGGTCAAACGGAGATGATTGGGTGCGTCCGTTGCGAAAAATTCAAGTGCGAGTTTTTTCGTGCATCGGTGGGAAAAAAGACCCTCCCTCACGAGTTTTGCGGGGCTTTGGGTGCGTCCGTTTCGAAAAATTTAACTATGAGCTTTTTCGTGCATCAGTGGGAATACGGCCCTCCTGCACGAGTTTTGCGCGACCGTTCCGCCCGAAATGAAAGTGCTAGAAACCCACCAAACATGAGTTTTGGGTCAAACTGAGATGATTGGGTTCGTCCGTTCCGAAAAATTCAATTGCGAGTTTCTTCATGCATCGGTGGGAAAACGGCCCTCCCGCATGAGTTTTGCGGGACCGTTCCGCCCAAATGAATGTGCTAAAAACCCACCAAACATGAGTTTTGGGTCAAACTGTGATGATTGGGTGCGTCTGTTCCGAAAAATTCAACTGTGAGTTTTTTCGTGCATCAGTGCAAAAACGGCCTTCCAGCACGAGTTTTGCGGGACCGTTCCGCCCGAAATAAAAGTGCTAAAACCCGCCAAACATGAGTTTTGGGTCAAACTGAGATGACTAGGTGCGTCCGTTCCGAAAAATTCAACTGCGAGTTTTTCGGTGCATCAATGGGAAAAAAACGGCCCTCCCGCATGAGTTTTGTGGCACCGTTCCGCCAGAAATGAAAGTGATAAAAACCCACCAAACATGAGTTTTGGGTCAAACAGAGATGATTGGGTGCGTCCGTTGTGAAAAATTCAACTACGAGTTTTTTCGTGCATCGGTGGGAAAAATGGCCCTCCCGCACGAGTTTTGTGGCACCGTTCCACCAAAAATGAAAGTGCCAAAAATCCACCAAACATGAGTTTTGGGTCAAACGGAGATGATCGGGTGCGTCCCTTGTGAAATAATCAACTGCGAGTTTTTTCGTGCATCGGTGGTAAAAAAGACCCTCCCTCACGAGTTTTTCGGGGCTTTGGGTGCGTCCGTTCCCAAAAATTTAACTATGAGTTTTTTCGTGCATCAGTGAAAATACGGCCCTCCCGCACGAGTTTTGCGGCACCGTTCCGCCAGAAATGAAAGTTCCAAAAATCCACCAAACATGAGTTTTGGGTCAAACGGAGATGATTGGGGCACCAAACATGAGTTTTCGGTGCATCTGTGGAAAAAACGCCCCCCCCCCCCCCCCCGCATGAGTTTTGCGGCACCATTCCACTCGAAATGAAAGTGCCAAAAACCCATCAAACATGAGTTTTGGGTCAAATGGAGATGATTGGGCGCGTCCATTGCGAAAAATTCAACTGCAAATTTTTTTCGTGCATCGGTGGGTAAAACAGCCCTGCCGCACGAGTTTTGTGGCACCGTTCCGCCAGAAATGAAAGTGCCAAAAACCCACCAAACATGAGTTTTGGGTCAAACGAAGATGATTGGGTGTGTCCATTGTGAAAACTTCAACTACGAGTTTTTCGGTGTATCAGTGGGAAAAATGGCCCCCCCCACACGAATTTTGCGGCACCATTCCACTCGAAATGAAAGTGCCATAAACCCATCAAACATGAGTTTTGGGTCAAATGGAGATGATTGGGCGCGTCCGTTGCGAAAAATTCAACTGCGAGTTTTGCGTGCATCGGTGGGAAAAACGGCCCTCCTGCACGAGTATTGCGGCACCGTTCCGCCAGAAATGATGGCAACAACCGATCAAACATGAGTTTTGGGTCAAATGGAGATGATTGGGTACGTCCGTTGCTAAAAATTCAACTGCGAGTTTTTTTGTGCATCGGTGGGAAAAACGGCCCTCCCGCACGAGTTTTTCGTCACCGTTCCTTCGAAAATGAATGTGCCAAAAACCGATCAAACATGAGTTTTGGGTCAAATGGAGATGATTGGGTACGTCCGTTGCGAACAATTCAACTGCGAGTTTTTTCGTGCATTAGTGGCAAAAATGGCCCTCCCGCACGAGTTTTGCGGCACCGTTCCGCCGGAAATGAAAGTGCCAAAAACCCAACAAACAAGAGTTTCTGGTCAAATGGAGATGATTGGGCGCGTGCGTTGCGAAAAATTCAACTGCGAGTTTTTTTCGTGCATTGGTGGGTAAAACGGCCCTGCCGCACGAGTTTTGTGGCACCGTTCCGCCGGAAATGAAAGTGCAAAAAACCCACCAAACATGAGTTTTGGGTCAAACGGAGATGATTGGGTGTGTCCATTGTGAAAACTTCAACTACGAGTTTTTCGGTGCATCAGTGGGAAAAACGGCCCCCCCGCACGAGTTTTGCGGCACCATTCCACTCGAAATGAAAGTGCCATAAACCCATCAAACATGAGTTTTGGGGCAAATGAAGATGATTGGGCGCGTCCGTTGCGAAAAAATCAACTGCGAGTTTTTTCGTGCATCGGTGGGAAAAACGGCCCTCCCGCACGAGTTTTGCGGCACCGTTCCTTCAAAATGGAAGTGCCAAAAACCCATCAAACATGAGTTTTGGGTCAAATGGAGATGATTGGGCGCGTCCGTTGCGAAAAATTCAACTGCGAGTTTTTTCGTGCATCGGTGGGAAAAAACGGCCCTCCTGCATGAGTTTTGCGGCACCGTTCCGCCGGAAATGAAAGTGCCAAAAACCCATCAAACATGAGTTTTGGGGCAAATGAAGATGATTGGGCGCGTCCGTTGCGAAAAAATCAACTGCGCGTTTTTTGGTGCATCGGTGGGAAAAACGGCCCTCCCGCACGAGTTTTGCGGCACCGTTCCTTCAAAATGGAAGTGCCAAAAACCCATCAAACATGAGTTTTGGGTCAAATGGAGATGATTGGGCGCGTCCGTTGCGAAAAATTCAACTGCGAGTTTTTTCGTGCATCGGTGGGAAAAAACGGCCGTCCTGCATGAGTTTTGCGGCACCGTTCCGCCGGAAATGAAAGTGCCAAAAACCCATCAAACATGAGTTTTGGGTCAAATGGAGATGATTGGGCGCGTCCGTTGCGAAAAATTCAACTGCGAGTTTTTTTCGTGCATCGGTGGGTAAAACGGCCCTGCCGCACGAGTTTTGTGGCACCGTTCCGCCAGAAATGAAAGTGCCAAACACCCACCAAACATGAGTTTTGGGTCAAACGAAGATGATTGGGAGTGTCCATTGTGAAAACTTGAACTACGAGTTTTTCGGTGCATCAGTGGGAAAAACGGCCCCACCGCACGAGTTTTGCGGCACCATTCCACTCAAAATGAAAGTGCCATAAACCCATCAAACATGAGTTTTGGGTCAAATGGAGATGATTGGGCGCGTCCGTTGCGAAAAATTCAACTGCGAGTTTTTTCGTGCATCGGTGGGAAAACGGCCCTCCTGCATGAGTTTTGCGGCACCGTTCCGCCAGAAATGATGGCAAAAACCCATCAAACCTGAGTTTTGGGTCAAAGGAGATGATCGGGTGCGCCCGTTGCGAAAAATTCAACTGCGAGTTTTTTCGTAAATTGGTGGGAAAAACGGCCCTCCCGCATGAGTTTTGCGGCACCGTTCTTTCGAAAATGAAAGTGCCAAAAACCCATCAAACATGAGTTTTGGGTCAAATGGAGATGATTGGGTGCGTCCGTTGCGAAAAATTCAACTGCGAGTTTTTTTGTGTGATGAGGACATTAACACCAGCGATACATCCTCTCCGACACAACCTATAGCTGGCCCTCTTACTCGTGCTCGTGCTCGTCAACTTAATCATCAAGTGAATTCCATGATAAGCTCTTGTCCATCTTGTTTAGACAATGGAAACGCGTGCACTCTTGTTTTGATTAGGAACCGAGGAGAAGACCGAAAGGGAGAAGGACTCGCGGTAGCTGGATTCGGACTGCAGCAAAGCACCAACTTGTGACCGCCACCACGGTTGCATACGGATTCGGATTCAGGCGCTTCAGGACTTGTTGGAAAGCTTATCAATTTTACTTTCATATGAATCAAGTCCCACGTCAATATCTGTTCGGCAGCAGCGGCAATGATCCAATTACCGTCGACAGGTCTTGCTGTCCAGGGTGCTGCGTCACCTCATTTTGGGCTTATGGCCCATGTATCAAGTTGGGTCCATTAGGGACGCGTCCTAGGGTTGGAGGACGACCCCAACACTCTTTTGGTCGTCCATCCATCTACTTATATCCCTCTATAGCCGCCATGGTCGGGTTGGGTTTTGTTTAGATCAAG
Organism: Coix lacryma-jobi var. lacryma-jobi; assembly: GCA_009763385.1. Lineage (NCBI taxonomy): Eukaryota > Viridiplantae > Streptophyta > Magnoliopsida > Poales > Poaceae > Coix > Coix lacryma-jobi. The sequence continues at coordinate 52,136 of VDCT01000278.1, read as the reverse complement.
TTTAGCCTTAGCTACTTGCTTGTAGGCGCGCGTGCAGGATCAGCCGCCCGTCTCCTTGTCTTCGGAACCCCATTGTTGATTAAGATTCAGTTGGAAACCCTCAATTTCATCTTACAAATTTAGTGCTTGTTTCCTCGTTCTTGCTAGTTCTTCGATTGCTTGCAGGACGGGAGCCCTAGGGGCTGGTTGTCGCGCTCCACAAGATCGTGACGGCTATTGGACGTGGTGTATCGGTTGCTAAGGCGCGGTCTTGAGGGCTGTAGTCGGGCCGTGAACGTCATCTCCATCCACCAATCGAGTTATCCCCGTTTCTCATCGAAAGATCGGGCAAAAACCCTAGCGGGTTCGCATCAGATTGGGTGTGTCCATTGTGAAAACTTCAACTACGAGTTTTTCGGTGCATCAGTGGGAAAAACGGCCCCCCCGCACGAGTTTTGCGGCACCATTCCACTTGAAATGAAAGTGCCATAAACCCATCAAACATGAGTTTTGGGTCAAATGGAGATGATTGGGCGCGTCCGTTGCGAAAAATTCAACTGCGAGTTTTTTCGGGCATCGGTGGGAAAAACGGCCCTCCTGCTCCAGTATTGCGGCACCGTTCCGCCAGAAATGATGGCAAAAACCCACCAAACCTGAGTTTTGGGTCAAACGGAGATGATCGGGTGCATCCGTTGCGAAAAATACAACTGCGAGTTTTTTTGTAAATTGGTGGGAAAAACGGCCCTCCCGCACGAGTTTTGCGGCACCGTTCCTTCGAAAATAAAAGTGCCAAAAACCCATCAAACATGAGTTTTGGGTCAAACGGAGATGATTGGGTGCGTCCGTTGCGAAAAATTCAACTACGAGTTTTTTTGTGCATCGGTGGGAAAAACGGCCCTCCCGCACGAGTTTTTCGTCACCGTTCCTTCGAAAATGAATGTGCCAAAAACCGATCAAACATGAGTTTTGCGTCAAATGGAGATGATTGGGTACGTCCGTTGCGAAAAATTCAACTGCGAGTTTTTTTGTGCATCGGTGGGAAAAACGGCCCTCCCGCACGAGTTTTTCGTCACCGTTCCTTCGAAAATGAATGTGCCAAAAACCGATCAAACATGAGTTTTGGGTCAAATGGAGATGATTGGGTACGTCCGTTGCGAAAAATTCAACTGCGAGTTTTTTCGTGCATTAGTGGGAAAAATGGCCCTCCCGCACGAGTTTTGCGGCACCGTTCCGCCGGAAATGAAAGTGCCAAAAACCCAACAAACATGAGTTTCTGGTCAAATGGAGATGATTGGGCGCGTGCGTTGCGAAAAATTCAACTGCGAGTTTTTTTCGTGCATTGGTGGGTAAAACGGCCCTGCCGCACGAGTTTTGTGGCACCGTTCCGCCGAAAATGAAAGTGCAAAAAACCCACCAAACATGAGTTTTGGGTCAAACGGAGACGATTGGGTGCGTCTGTTGCGAAAAATTCAACTATGAGTTTTTTCGTGCATCGGTGGGAAAAATGGCCCTCCCGTACGAGTTTTGCGGCACCGTTCCACAGAAAATGAAAGTGCCAAAAATCACCAAACATGAGTTTTGGGTCAAACGGAGATGATTGGGTGCGTCCGTTGCGAAAAATTCAACTGCGAGTTTTTTCGTGCATCGGTGGGAAAAAAGGCCCTCCCTCACGAGTTTTGCGGGCCTTTGGGTGCGTCCGTTTCGAAAAATTTAACTATGAGCTTTTTCGTGCATCAGTGGGAATACGGCCCTCCCGCACGAGTTTTGCGCGACCGTTCCGCCCGAAATGAAAGTGCTAGAAACCCACCAAACATGAGTTTTGGGTCAAACTGAGATGAATGGGTTCGTCCGTTCCGAAAAATTCAATTGCGAGTTTCTTCATGCATCGGTGGGAAAACGGCCCTCCCGCATGAGTTTTGCGGGACCGTTCCACCCAAATGAATGTGCTAAAAACCCACCAAACATGAGTTTTGGGTCAAACTGAGATGATTGGGTGCGTCTGTTCCAAAAAATTCAACTGTGAGTTTTTTCATGCATCAGTGCAAAAACGGCCTTCCCGCACGAGTTTTGCGGGACCGTTCCGCCCGAAATAAAAGTGCTAAAACCCGCCAAACATGAGTTTTGGGTCAAACTGAGATGACTAGGTGCGTCCGTTCCGAAAAATTCAACTGCGAGTTTTTCGGTGCATCAGTGGGAAAAAAACCGCCCCCCCGCATGAGTTTTGTGGCACCGTTCCGCCAGAAATGAAAGTGATAAAAACCCACCAAACATGAGTTTTGGGTCAAACAGAGATGATTGGGTGCGTCCGTTGTGAAAAATTCAACTACGAGTTTTTTCGTGCATCGGTGGGAAAAATGGCCCTCCCGCACGAGTTTTGCGGCACCGTTCCACCAAAAATGAAAGTGCCAAAAATCCACCAAACATGAGTTTTGGGTCAAACGGAGATGATCGGGTGCGTCCCTTGTGAAATAATCAACTGCGAGTTTTTTCGTGCATCGGTGGTAAAAAAGACCCTCCCTCACGAGTTTTGCGGGGCTTTGGGTGCGTCCGTTCCGAAAAATTTAACTATGAGTTTTTTCGTGCATCAGTGGGAATACGGCCCTCCCGCACGAGTTTTGCGGGACCGTTCTGCCTGAAATGAAAGTGCTAGAAACCCACCAAACATGAGTTTTGGGTCAAACTGAGATGATTGGGTGCGTCCGTTCCGAAAAATTCAATTGCGAGTTTCTTCATGCATCGGTGGGAAAACGGCCCTCCCGCATGAGTTTTGAGGGACCGTTCCGCCCAAATGAATGTGCTAAAAACCCACCAAACATGAGTTTTGGGTCAAACTGAGATGATTGGGTGCGTCTGTTCCGAAAAATTCAACTGTGAGTTTTTTCGTGCATCAGTGGAAAAAACAGCCTTCCCGCACGAGTTTTGCGGGACCGTTCCGCTCGAAATAAAAGTGCTAAAACCCGCCAAACATGAGTTTTGGGTCAAACTGAGATGACTAGGTGCGTCCGTTCCGAAAAATTCAACTGCGACTTTTTCGGTGCATCAGTGGGAAAAAACGGCCCTCCCACATGAGTTTTGTGGCACCGTTCCGCCAGAAATGAAAGTGATAAAAACCCACCAAACATGAGTTTTGGGTCAAACAGAGATGATTGGGTGCGTCCGTTGCGAAAAATTCAACTATGAGTTTTTTCGTGCATCAGTGGGAAAAATGGCCCTCCTGCACGAGTTTTGCGGCACCGTTCCGCCGGAAATGAAAGTTCCAAAAATCCACCAAACATGAGTTTTGGGTCAAACGGAGATGATTGGGGCACCAAACATGAGTTTTCGGTGCATCTGTGGAAAAAACGCCCCCCCCCCCGCATGAGTTTTGCGGCACCATTCCACTCAAAATGAAAGTGCCAAAAACCCATCAAACCTGAGTTTTGGGTCAAATGGAGATGATTGGGCGCGTCCGTTGCGAAAAATTCAACTGCGAATTTTTTTCGTGCATCGGCGGGTAAAACAGCCCTGCCGCACGAGTTTTGTGGCACCGTTCCGCCAGAAATGAAAGTGCCAAAAACCCACCAAACATGAGTTTTGGGTCAAACGAAGATGATTGGGTGTGTCCATTGTGAAAACTTCAACTACGAGTTTTTCGGTGCATCAGTGGGAAAAACGGCCCCCCCACACGAGTTTTGCGGCACCATTCCACTCGAAATGAAAGTGCCATAAACCCATCAAACATGAGTTTTGGGTCAAATGGAGATGATTGGGCGCGTCCGTTGCGAAAAATTCAACTGCGAGTTTTGCGTGCATCGGTGGGAAAACGGCCCTCTTGCACGAGTATTGCGGCACCGTTCCGCCAGAAATGATGGCAACAACCGATCAAACATGAGTTTTGGGTCAAATGGAGATGATTGGGTACGTCCGTTGCTAAAAATTCAACTGCGAGTTTTTTTGTGCATCGGTGGGAAAAACGGCCCTCCCGCACGAGTTTTTCGTCACCGTTCCTTCGAAAATGAATGTGCCAAAAACCGATCAAACATGAGTTTTGGGTCAAATGGAGATGATTGGGTACGTCCGTTGCGAAAAATTCAACTGCGAGTTTTTTCGTGCATTAGTGGGAAAAATGGCCCTCCCGCACGAGTTTTGCGGCACCGTTCCACCGGAAATGAAAGTGCCAAAAACCCAACAAACATGAGTTTCTGGTCAAATGGAGATGATTGGGCGCGTGCGTTGCGAAAAATTCAACTGCGAGTTTTTTTCGTGCATTGGTGGGTAAAACGGCCCTGCCGCACGAGTTTTGTGGCACCGTTCCGCCGGAAATGAAAGTTCAAAAAACCCACCAAACATGAGTTTTGGGTCAAACGGAGATGATTGGGTGTGTCCATTGTGAAAATTTCAACTACAAGTTTTTCGGTGCATCAGTGGGAAAAACGGCCCCCCCGCACGAGTTTTGCGGCACCATTCCACTCGAAATGAAAGTGCCATAAACCCATCAAACATGAGTTTTGGGGCAAATGAAGATGATTGGGCGCGTCCGTTGCGAAAAAATCAACTGCGAGTTTTTTCGTGCATCGGTGGGAAAAACGGCCCTCCCGCACGAGTTTTGCGGCACCGTTCCTTCAAAATGGAAGTGCCAAAAACCCATCAAACATGAGTTTTGGGTCAAATGGAGATGATTGGGCGCGTCCGTTGCGAAAAATTCAACTGCGAGTTTTTTCGTGCATCGGTGGGAAAAAACGGCCCTCCTGCATGAGTTTTGCGGCACCGTTCCGCCGGAAATGAAAGTGCCAAAAACCCATCAAACATGAGTTTTGGGTCAAATGGAGATGATTGGGCGCGTCCGTTGCGAAAAATTCAACTGCGAGTTTTTTTTCGTGCATCGGTGGGTAAAACGGCCCTGCCGCACGAGTTTTGTGGCACCGTTCCGCCAGAAATGAAAGTGCCAAAAACCCACCAAACATGAGTTTTGGGTCAAACGAAGATGATTGGGTGTGTCCATTGTGAAAACTTCAACTACGAGTTTTTCGGTGCATCAGTGGGAAAAACGGCCCCACCGCACGAGTTTTGCGGCACCATTCCACTCAAAATGAAAGTGCCATAAACCCATCAAACATGAGTTTTGGGTCAAATGGAGATGATTGGGCGAGTCCGTTGCGAAAAATTCAACTGCGAGTTTTTTCGTGCATCGGTGGGAAAAACGGCCCTCCTGCACGAGTTTTGCCGCACCGTTCCGCCAGAAATGATGGCAAAAACCCTTCAAACCTGAGTTTTGGGTCAAAGGAGATGATCGGGTGCGTCTGTTGCGAAAAATTCAACTGCGAGTTTTTTCGTAAATTGGTGGGAAAAACGGCCCTCCCGCATGAGTTTTGCGGCACCGTTCTTTCGAAAATGAAAGTGCCAAAAACCCATCAAACATGAGTTTTGGGTCAAATGGAGATGATTGGGTGCGTCCGTTGCGAAAAATTCAACTACGAGTTTTTTTGTGCATCGGTGGGAAAAACGGCCCTCCCGCACGAGTTTTTCGTCACCGTTCCTTCGAAAATGAATGTGCCAAAAACCAATCAAACATGAGTTTTGGGTCAAATGGAGATGATTGGGTACGTCCGTTGCGAAAAATTCAACTGCGAGTTTTTTCGTGCCTTAGTGGGAAAAATGGCCCTCCCGCACGAGTTTTGCGGCACCATTCCGCCGAAAATGAAAGTGCCAAAAACCCACCAAACATGAGTTTTGGGTCAAACGGAGATAATTGGGTGCGTTCGTTGTGAAAATTTCAACTGTTAGTTTTTTCGTGCATCGGTGGGAAAAATGGCCCTCCCGCACGAGTTTTGCGGCACCGTTCCTTCGAAATGGAAGTGCCAAAAACCCATCAAACATGAGTTTTGGGTCAAATGGAGATGATTGGGTACGTCCGTTGCGAAAAATTCAACAGCGAGTTTTTTCGTGCATCGGTGGAAAACGGCCCTCCCGCACGAGTTTTGCGGCACCGTTCCGCGGGAAATGAAAGTGCCAAAAACCCACCAAACATGAGTTTTGGGTCAAACGAAGATGATTGGGTGTGTCCATTGTGAAAACTTCAACTACGAGTTTTTCGGTGCATCAGTGGGAAAAACGGCCCCCCCGCACGAGTTTTGCGGCACCATTCCACTCGAAATGAAAGTGCCATAAACCCATCAAACATGAGTTTTGGGGCAAATGAAGATGATTGGGCGCGTCCCTTGCGAAAAAAATCAACTGCGACTTTTTTCGTGCATCGGTGGGAAAAACGGCCCTCCCGCACGAGTTTTGCGGCACCGTTCCTTCAAAATGGAAGTGCCAAAAACCCATCAAACATGAGTTTTGGGTCAAATGGAGATGATTGGGCGCGTGCGTTGCGAAAAATTCAACTGCGAGTTTTTTTCGTGCATTGGTGGGTAAAACGGCCCTGTCGCACGAGTTTTGTGGCACCGTTCCGCCGGAAATGAAAGTGCAAAAAACCCACCAAACATGAGTTTTGGGTCAAACGGAGATGATTGGGTGTGTCCATTGTGAAAACTTCAACTACGAGTTTTTCGGTGCATCAGTGGGAAAAACGGCCCCCCCGCACGAGTTTTGCGGCACCATTCCACTCGAAATAAAAGTGCCATAAACCCATCAAACATGAGTTTTGGGGCAAATGAAGATGATTGGGCGCGTCCCTTGCGAAAAAATCAACTGCGACTTTTTTCGTGCATCGGTGGGAAAAACGGCCCTCCCGCACGAGTTTTGCGGCACCGTTCCTTCAAAATGGAAGTGCCAAAAACCCATCAAACATGAGTTTTGGGTCAAATGGAGATGATTGGGCGCGTCCTGATGCGAACCCGCTAGGGTTTTTGCCTGATCTTTCGATGAGAAACGGGGATAACTCGATTGGTGGATGGAGATGACGTTCACGGCCCGACTACAGCCCTCAAGACCGCGCCTTAGCAACCGATACACCACGTCCAATAGCCGTCACGATCTTGTGGAGCGCGACAACCAGCCCCTAGGGCTCCCGTCCTGCAAGCAATCGAAGAACTAGCAAGAACGAGGAAACAAGCACTGAATTTGCAAGATGAAATTGAAGGTTTCAAACTGAATCTTAATCAACAATGGGGTTCCGAAGACAAGGAGACGGGCGGCTGATCCTGCACGCGCGCCTACAAGCAAGTAGCTAAGGCTAAACTTGATCTAAACAAAACCCAACCCGACCATGGCGGCTATAGAGGGATATAAGTAGATGGATTGACGACCAAAAGAGTGTTGGGGTCGTCCTCCAACCCTAGGACGTGTCCCTAATGGACCCAACTTGATACATGGGCCATAAGCCCAAAATGAGGTGACGCAGCACCCTGGACAGCAAGACCTGTCGACGGTAATTGGATCATTGCCGCTGCTGCCGAACAGATATTGACGTGAGACTTGATTCATATGAAAGTAAACTTGATAAGCTTTCCAACAAGTCCTGAAGCGCCTGAATCCGAATCCGTATGCAACCGTGGTGGCGGTCACAAGTTGGTGCTTTGCTGCAGTCCGAATCCAGCTAGCGCGAGTCCTTCTCCCTTTCGGTCTTCTCCTTGGTTCCTAATCAAAACAAGAGTGCACGCGTTTCCATTGTCTAAACAAGATGGACAAGAGCTTATCATGGAACTCACTTGATGATTAAGTTGACGAGCACGAGCACGAGTAAGAGGACCAGCTATAGGTTGTGTCGGAGAGGATGTATCGCTGGTGTTGATGTCCTCATCATTCTCCCTTTCTTGCATTTGAGTCGTCCTCGACTCAAGCTCATCTTCCTCACCCAAATAAGGCTTCAAATCTGCAATGTTAAATGTGGGACTAACCCCAAAATCTGCAGGAAGATCAAGCTTATATGCATTCTCGTTAATTCGTTGCAGCACTTTAAAAGGACCATCAGTTTGGGGATGACAAGTGGTGGAAAATAAAAGCTTAGTCCCCAATTTAAACCACAAAGTCTTCCAAAAATGACTAAGAAATTTAGCATCACGATCAGAAACAATTGTGTTGGGCACACCATGTAAGCGAACAATTTCTCGAAAGAACAAATCAGCAATATTTGTAGCATCATCAGTTTTATGACATGGTATGAAATGTGCCATCTTAGAAAATCTATCAACAACCACAAACACACTATCACGTCCCCTCCTAGTCCTTGGTAATCCCAACACAAAATCCATAGATATATCCTCCCAAGGAGCATTAGGAACAGGAAGAGGTAGATACAAACCGTGGGGATTTAACCGTGACTTTGCCTTTTGACATGTTGTGCAACGAGCAACAAACCTCTCCACATCTCTCTTCATCCTTGGCCAAAAGAAATGACCAGCAAGTATGTCCTCGGTCTTCTTTGCTCCAAAATGTCCCATCAAGCCACCTCCATGTGCTTCCTGCAACAACAACAAACGAACAGAGCTAGCTGGAATGCATAGCTTGTTAGCTCTAAACACAAAACCATCACTAACGATGAATTTGTTCCATCCTTTTCCATCTTTACAATGCAGCAACACGTCTCTAAAATCAGCATCGTGAACATATTGGTCCTTAATTGTTTCTAACCCAAAGATCTTATAATCAAGTTGATTCAGCAAAATATATCTCCGTGACAAAGCATCAGCAATAATATTCTCCTTCCCTTTCTTGTGTTTAATAATATAAGGAAAAGATTCAATAAATTCAACCCATTTTGCATGCCTACGATTCAGTTTTCCTTGACTACGAATATGTTTTAAAGATTCATGATCAGAATGGATAACAAACTCTTTGGGCCACAAATAATGCTGCCATGTCTCTAATGTTCGAACAAGAGCATAGAGTTCTTTATCATAAGTAGAATAATTGAGAACAGGCCCACTCAATTTCTCACTAAAATATGCAATAGGCTTTCCCTCTTGTAACAAAACACCTCCCAGACCAATTCCACTAGCATCACATTCAAGCTCAAAAGTCTTATTAAAATCAGGAAGTTGTAGGAGAGGCGCGTGAGTTAACTTATCTTTCAACATGTCGAATGAATTCTCTTGTGTTTTGCCCCACTCAAAAGGCACCCCCTTCTTGGTAAGCTCATTCAATGGTGCAGCAATGGTGCTGAAATCCTTCACAAAACGGCGATAGAATCCAGCAAGTCCTAGGAAACTCCGCACCTGGGTGATAGTCTTTGGAACAGGCCATCCCTGTATAGCTTCCACCTTGGCTTGATCAACCTCAATTCCCTGTGGAGTTACAACATAACCAAGAAAAGACACTCGATCGGTGCAAAAGGTGCACTTCTCAAGGTTACCAAATAAGCGTGCCTCGCGTAGTGCATTAAAAACAGCACGTAAATGATCAAGATGTTCATCCAATGATTTGCTGTAAATTAATATATCATCAAAATATACGACAACGAATTTCCCAATGAAAGCACGCAAAACCTCGTTCATTAATCTCATGAAAGTACTAGGTGCATTAGTTAACCCAAAAGGCATGACTAACCACTCATATAAACCGAACTTAGTTTTGAAAGCAGTTTTCCATTCATCTCCCAATTTCATACGAATCTGGTGGTACCCACTACGTAAATCAACTTTTGAAAACACAACAGCACCACTCAGTTCATCTAGCATATCATCTAATCGTGGAATAGGGTGTCGATATCGAATGGTGATATTATTAATAGCTCTACAATCAACACACATACGCCATGTTCCATCTTTCTTAGGCACTAAAATTACTGGAACAGCACAAGGGCTAAGGGATTCTCGCACATAACCTTTGTCCAGTAGTTCTTGCACTTGTCGCTGAATTTCCTTTGTTTCTTCCGGGTTTGTCCTGTATGGCGCACGGTTTGGCAAAGATGCACCAGGAATAAGATCAATTTGGTGCTCAATCCCGCGTAGTGGTGGCAGCCCCGCTGGTACCGCACTTGGAAACACATCGGAATACTCCTGCAAAACGTTAGCAACAGCAGGGGGCAAAGAACATTGCATATCCTCATTTGAAATCAAAGCATCCTTGCATATCAAAGCATAAGCAACAGAAGTGGATGCATTGAACTCATTAATATCTGATTTGGTAGCTATCATACAACGTCCTTTCAGTTTTATCTCATCTTTGTTACCAATTACAGATTTATCATTTTTATTGCTCTCGCTCTTTGCTTTAGTAGCCCTTGCAACATCAGTTTGCATAATAGTTTCAGGGGACATAGGATGCAGCACAATTTTGCGATCATGGTATAGAAAAGAATACTGATTTGATCTACCATGATGCATAGAATCTCTATCAAATTGCCAAGGTCTACCTAGCAGAATGTTACAAGCTTGCATAGGCACAACATCACATTCAACAATATCTTTGTAGGATCCGATGGAAAAATTGATTCTCACAAGTCTAGTTACCTTTGCCTTACCACTGTTGTTCAGCCATTGGATGTAGTAGGGATGCGGGTGTGGTTTGGTGTTGAGGGCAAGTTTCTGCACCATATCGCTGCTTGCCAAGTTGTTGCAGCTACCTCCATCAATGATCATGCGGCAGGAACGCTCTTTGATGACACACTTTGTTTGGAATAAAATATGTCGCTGATTTTGCTCCGCCTTCTCCATTTGTGCACTAAGCACTCGCTGCACGATCAAGCTTTCATAGTGGTCCGCTTCACCTGCATTAATATGTTCTTCTATTTGTTCTTCATTACCTGCATGGTCAGTCGCAAGCAGTGCAAGCGTGTCTTCATCAAAATCACTAGCAGATGAGCACTCACCATCATCTTTGACAATCATAACTCGCTTGTTTGGACAGTCACGCATCATGTGTCCATATCCCTTGCACCGGTGACATTGTATGTTGCTTGTTCTACCCGTCGATGCCACGGATGAAGTACTCGCAGCAGGCTTTTGCATCGTCTTTGCAACTGAATTTGTGGGAGCAGCTCGAGTCTTGTCACTAGATGATGGAGTAGACATACGTGTAGATGGAGTTGTAGTCATGCGTTGCTGCCATGAATTAGCCTTCCCTGCAGAAATATTAGTCCTTGCGCTAGCACGTCGTCCCTGCACTTCCCTTTCAGCTTTACAAGCAAGATGAAACAAACGGGTTACACTATTGTATTCCTTGTAAGCGAGGATGTCCTGAATTTCCCGATTTAACCCACCCAAAAATCTAGCCATAGCCGGTTCCTCATCCTCCTCTAGGTTACAACGCAACATACCCGTTTGTAATTCCTGATAATATTCTTCTACACTTTTAGCACCTTGTCTCAATTGCTGCAACTTATTTATCATATCACGGGCATAGTAAGATGGAACAAATCTAGCTCTCATGGCTCGTTTCAGCGCATCCCAAGTTCTAGGTAAGTTATTAGGATTTTTCTTGCCATATTCTATCCACCAAACAGAAGCAAAATCTGTAAACTCACTAGTAGCAGCCCTAACACGTGTAGTCTCAGGAAATTCATGACATGCAAACTTTTGATCAACAGCAATCTCCCAAGTAATGTAGGCATCAGGGTCATATTTACCATCAAAAGGAGGTATCTTAAATTTAATCTTACTGAAAGCATCATCATTATTGTGTACCTCGCGTCGGCGGTTGCCACCCATACCTCTACGGTTGTGACGTAGGCGTCGTCGATCACGAGCGTCTTGATCATCATGCTCAGTATCAGCAGTGTAGTCATCTTCATGACTACCGTGCTCTCGATCTCCCTCCTTTTCTTCTTTATGCTTCTCTTTATCTTCGGTGTGGAAGTCATCAAATCGCCTTAGGAGAGCAGCAAGGCTTTTGTCCACACTAGCAACGGATTCCTCCAAACTTGTAAGCTTGTTGTTTGTGGCCATCTGCGTAGCCTCCAACTGCCCCAGCTTTTCATTTGTCACCTGCAAGTCATTATCAAGTCCCTCTGTGTGCAGCTTCACTTTCCTTTCAAAATGCTGTATGATGCCCTTAGTGCGAGGTGTATGTAGTGTTTCGTTGTCATCATCTCCCCCTGTCATGGTTCAAAAACAAAGACAACAAGAAAGGCAAGTGAAGAAATAAAAGCCCTACAACTACTAGGATGTAGCTACAGCAAGTCTCTCACACTCAACTTGTTACACAAGTTCTTACCAATTCTTACCTTGCTTGACAGGAGGGGTCGTCTACCAACAAGTCTTCAGCAATGGATGAAGTGTATCGGTGCTGCGGCACAAGACCTGTCAAGCTGTAGAGTATGTGGAGCTATAGGTGGGCTGAAACAAGGAACGAACTAGCAGCACGTTAGTTATAAAGGCGAGCTGAATAAACGTTCGACGACGGTACTGTGCTGGTCCTAGGCTAGACCGTGCTAAAGACGCGAGCCTGGACACAAAGGAAAACCACAGCACACCCCTGAAAACAAGGTGGAACAAACCTAAAATCAATATGAAAAACAGCCCCTTTTCTTTTGACTCTTTTCTCTTTTTTTTTTTTTTTTTTTGGGCAACCTCAAAAACTGATTATATGAACAAAAGAATACAAAGGAGCAATTCGGTACACACACTTTTTCCGAAAGTACAGGGGTATTCTCTCTCTCTCTCTCTCTAGAGTAAGGCCGAACAAGTATGGAGTTATCTTTCTTTTGGATCACAGAAGGACTCACGTAGATGGAGTTCAGGATATATTAACAAGCGGACTCCAAGTTCTACTCGGTTTCCACTCAGAACCAACCACAAACGGATTCCACCTATTGCCGAGTTCTACTCGGTTTCCTTTTTTTTTATCACGTTGGTGGAACTCAGATTGGAACTCAACTCGATCCGGACCAAGACCACAGTTCAATTCGGACTTCACCACAGATTCGACAGAGAGAAGATATGGTAATACTCGGCTGTGTATAGATGGTGACAAGAACTCGAAACTCTAAAGGACTAGACACTAAGACCAGCAACTCGACACAAACCGAAGCGACGCAAATTCAACAAGCCCTAACTAAACGGTACTAGCCAAGGCACAAAGGTTTAATAGGATTATGGAAAAAAAAACTAATCTACTATATTTTTTTTGGCTTTTCTGGACTATAGGAAATTAATTAAAAACAGCAATGGATTAGAAGTCTCTCACCGAAGAACCTTGCTCTGATTACCAACTGATGCGAACCCGCTAGGGTTTTTGCCTGATCTTTCGATGAGAAACGGGGATAACTCGATTGGTGGATGGAGATGACGTTCACGGCCCGACTACAGCCCTCAAGACCGCGCCTTAGCAACCGATACACCACGTCCAATAGCCGTCACGATCTTGTGGAGCGCGACAACCAGCCCCTAGGGCTCCCGTCCTGCAAGCAATCGAAGAACTAGCAAGAACGAGGAAACAAGCACTGAATTTGCAAGATGAAATTGAAGGTTTCAAACTGAATCTTAATCAACAATGGGGTTCCGAAGACAAGGAGACGGGCGGCTGATCCTGCACGCGCGCCTACAAGCAAGTAGCTAAGGCTAAACTTGATCTAAACAAAACCCAACCCGACCATGGCGGCTATAGAGGGATATAAGTAGATGGATTGACGACCAAAAGAGTGTTGGGGTCGTCCTCCAACCCTAGGACGTGTCCCTAATGGACCCAACTTGATACATGGGCCATAAGCCCAAAATGAGGTGACGCAGCACCCTGGACAGCAAGACCTGTCGACGGTAATTGGATCATTGCCGCTGCTGCCGAACAGATATTGACGTGAGACTTGATTCATATGAAAGTAAACTTGATAAGCTTTCCAACAAGTCCTGAAGCGCCTGAATCCGAATCCGTATGCAACCGTGGTGGCGGTCACAAGTTGGTGCTTTGCTGCAGTCCGAATCCAGCTAGCGCGAGTCCTTCTCCCTTTCGGTCTTCTCCTTGGTTCCTAATCAAAACAAGAGTGCACGCGTTTCCATTGTCTAAACAAGATGGACAAGAGCTTATCATGGAACTCACTTGATGATTAAGTTGACGAGCACGAGCACGAGTAAGAGGACCAGCTATAGGTTGTGTCGGAGAGGATGTATCGCTGGTGTTGATGTCCTCATCACGTCCGTTGCGAAAAATTCAACTGCGAGTTTTTTCGTGCATCGGTGGGAAAAAACGGCCCTCCTGCATGAGTTTTGCGGCACCGTTCCGCCGGAAATGAAAGTGCCAAAAACCCATCAAACATGAGTTTTGGGTCAAATGGAGATGATTGGGCACGTCCGTTGTGAAAAATTCAACTGCGAGTTTTTTTGTGCATCGGTGGGAAAAACGGCCCTCCTGCACGAGTGTTGCGGCAACGTTCCGCCAGAAATGATGGCAAAAACCCACCAAACCTGAGTTTTGGGTCAAACGGAGATGATCGGGTGCATCCGTTGCGAAAAATACAACTGCGAGTTTTTTCGTAAATTGGTGGGAAAAACGGCCCTCCCGCACGAGTTTTGCGGCACCGTTCCTTCAAAAATAAAAGTGCCAAAAACCCATCAAACATGAGTTTTGGGTCAAACGGAGATGATTGGGTGCGTCCGTTGCGAAAAATTCAACTACGAGTTTTTTTGTGAAATATTCAACTGCGAGTTTTTCGGTGCATCAGTGGGAAAAACGCCCCCCCCCCCCCCGCATGAGTTTTGCGGCACCATTCCACTCCAAATGAAAGTGCCATAAACCCATCAAACATGACTTTTGGGTCAAATGGAGATGATTGGGCGCGTCCGTTGCGAAAAATTCAACTGCGAGTTTTTTCGTGCATCGGTGGGAAAAACGGCCCTCCTGCATGAGTATTGCGGCACCGTTCCGCCAGAAATGATGGCAAAACCCCACCAAACCTGAGTTTTGGGTCAAACGGAGATGATCGGGTGCATCCGTTGCAAAAAATACAACTGCGAGTTTTTTCGTAAATTGGTGGGAAAAACGGCCCTCCCGCACGAGTTTTGCGGCACCGTTCCTTCGAAAATAAAAGTGCCAAAAACCCATCAAACATGAGTTTTGGGTCAAACGGAGATGATTGGGTGCGTCCGTTGCGAAAAATTCAACTACGAGTTTTTTTGTGCATCGGTGGGAAAAACGGCCCTCCCGCACGAGTTTTTCGTCACCGTTCCTTCGAAAATGAATGTGCCAAAAACCAATCAAACATGAGTTTTGGGTCAAATGGAGATGATTGGGTACGTCCGTTGCGAAAAATTCAACTGCGAGTTTTTTTTGTGCATCGGTGGGAAAAATGGCCCTCCCGCACGAGTTTTGCGGCACCATTCCGCCGAAAATGAAAGTGCCAAAAACCCACCAAACATGAGTTTTGGGTCAAACGGAGATAATTGGGTGCGTTCGTTGTGAAAATTTCAACTGCTAGTTTTTTCGTGCATCGGTGGGAAAAATGGCCCTCCCGCACGAGTTTTGCGGCACCGTAACTTCGAAATGGAAGTGCCAAAAACCCATCAAACATGAGTTTTGGGTCAAATGGAGATGATTGGGTACGTCCGTTGCGAAAAATTCAACAGCGAGTTTTTTCGTGCATCGGTGGAAAACGGCCCTCCCGCACGAGTTTTGCGGCACCGTTCCGCGGGAAATGAAAGTGCCAAAAACCCACCAAACATGAGTTTTGGGTCAAACGAAGATGATTGGGTGTGTCCAATGTGAAAACTTCAACTACGAGTTTTTCGGTGCATCAGTGGGAAAAACGGCCCCCCCCGCACGAGTTTTGCGGCACCATTCCACACGAAATGAAAGTGCCATAAACCCATCAAACATGAGTTTTGGGTCAAATGGAGATGATTGGGCGCGTCCGTTGCGAAAAATTCAACTGCGAGTTTTTTTCGTGCATCGGTGGGTAAAACGGCCCTGCCGCACGAGTTTTGTGGCACCGTTCCGCCGGAAATGAAAGTGCCAAAAACCCACCAAACATGAGTTTTGGGTCAAACGAAGATGATTGGGTGTGTCCATTGTGAAAACTTCAACTACGAGTTTTTCGGTGCATCAGTGGGAAAAACGGCCCCCCGCACGAGTTTTGCGGCACCATTCCACTCGAAATGAAAGTGCCATAAACCCATCAAACATGAGTTTTGGGTCAAATGGAGATGATTGGGCGCGTCCGTTGCGAAAAATTCAACTGCGAGTTTTTTCGTGCATCGGTGGGAAAAACGGCCCTCCTGCACCTGTTTTGCGGCACCATTCCGCCGGAAATGAAAGTGCCAAAAACCCACCAAACATGAGTTTTAGGTCCAACGGAGATGAAAGTTCCAAAAATCCAACAAACATGAGTTTTGGGTCAAACGGAGATGATTGGGTGCGTCCGTTGCGAAAAAATCAACTGCGAGTTTTTTCGTGCATCGGTGGGAAAAATGGCCCTCCCGCACGAGTTTTGCGGCACCGTTCCTTCAAAATGGAAGTGCCAAAAACCCATCAAACATGAGTTTTGGGTCAAATGGAGATGATTGGGTGCGTTCGTTGCGAAAAATTCAACTGCGAGTTTTTTTGTGCATCGGTGGGAAAAACGGCCCTCCCGCATGAGTTTTCCGCCACCGTTCCTTCGAAAATGAATGTGCCAAAAACCAATCAAACATAAGTTTTGGCTTAAATGGAGATGATTGGGTACGTTCGTTGCGAAAAATTCAACGGCGAGTTTTTTCGTGCATTAGTGGGAAAAATGGCCCTCTCTCACGAGTTTTGCGGCACCATTCCGCCGGAAATGAAAGTGCCAAAAACCCACCAAACATGAGTTTTGGGTCCAATGGAGATGATTGGGCGCGTCCGTTGCGAAAAATTCAACTGCGAGTTTTTTCGTAAATTGGTGGGAAAAACGGCCCTCCCGCACGAGTTTTGCGGCACCGTTCCTTCAAAAATAAAAGTGCCAAAAACCCATCAAACATGAGTTTTGGGTCAAACGGAGATGATTGGGTGCGTCCGTTGCGAAAAATTCAACTACGAGTTTTTTTGTGAAATATTCAACTGCGAGTTTTTCGGTGCATCAGTGGGAAAAACGCCCCCCCCCCCGCATGAGTTGTGCGGCACCATTCCACTCCAAATGAAAGTGCCATAAACCCATCAAACATGACTTTTGGGTCAAATGGAGATGATTGGGCGCGTCCGTTGCGAAAAATTCAACTGCGAGTTTTTTCGTGCATCGGTGGGAAAAACGGCCCTCCTGCATGAGTATTGCGGCACCGTTCCGCCAGAAATGATGGCAAAACCCCACCAAACCTGAGTTTTGGGTCAAACGGAGATGATCGGGTGCATCCGTTGCAAAAAATACAACTGCGAGTTTTTTCGTAAATTGGTGGGAAAAACGGCCCTCCCGCACGAGTTTTGCGGCACCGTTCCTTCGAAAATAAAAGTGCCAAAAACCCATCAAACATGAGTTTTGGGTCAAACGGAGATGATTGGGTGCGTCCGTTGCGAAAAATTCAACTACGAGTTTTTTTGTGCATCGGTGGGAAAAACGGCCCTCCCGCACGAGTTTTTCGTCACCGTTCCTTCGAAAATGAATGTGCCAAAAACCAATCAAACATGAGTTTTGGGTCAAATGGAGATGATTGGGTACGTCCGTTGCGAAAAATTCAACTGCGAGTTTTTTTTGTGCATCGGTGGGAAAAATGGCCCTCCCGCACGAGTTTTGCGGCACCATTCCGCCGAAAATGAAAGTGCCAAAAACCCACCAAACATGAGTTTTGGGTCAAACGGAGATAATTGGGTGCGTTCGTTGTGAAAATTTCAACTGCTAGTTTTTTCGTGCATCGGTGGGAAAAATGGCCCTCCCGCACGAGTTTTGCGGCACCGTAACATCGAAATGGAAGTGCCAAAAACCCATCAAACATGAGTTTTGGGTCAAATGGAGATGATTGGGTACGTCCGTTGCGAAAAATTCAACAGCGAGTTTTTTCGTGCATCGGTGGAAAACGGCCCTCCCGCACGAGTTTTGCGGCACCGTTCCGCGGGAAATGAAAGTGCCAAAAACCCACCAAACATGAGTTTTGGGTCAAACGAAGATGATTGGGTGTGTCCAATGTGAAAACTTCAACTACGAGTTTTTCGGTGCATCAGTGGGAAAAACGGCCCCCCCGCACGAGTTTTGCGGCACCATTCCACTCGAAATGAAAGTGCCATAAACCCATCAAACATGAGTTTTGGGTCAAATGGAGATGATTGGGCGCGTCCGTTGCGAAAAATTCAACTGCGAGTTTTTTTCGTGCATCGGTGGGTAAAACGGCCCTGCCGCACGAGTTTTGTGGCACCGTTCCGCCGGAAATGAAAGTGCCAAAAACCCACCAAACATGAGTTTTGGGTCAAACGAAGATGATTGGGTGTGTCCATTGTGAAAACTTCAACTACGAGTTTTTCGGTGCATCAGTGGGAAAAACGGCCCCCCCGCACGAGTTTTGCGGCACCATTCCACTCGAAATCAAAGTGCCAAAAACCCATCAAACATGAGTTTTGGGTCAAATGGAGATGATTGGGCGCGTCCGTTGCGAAAAATTCAACTGCGAGTTTTTTCGTGCATCGGTGGGAAAAAACGGCCCTCCTGCATGAGTTTTGCGGCACCGTTCCGCCGGAAATGAAAGTGCCAAAAACCCATCAAACATGAGTTTTGGGTCAAATGGAGATGATTGGGCGCGTCCGTTGCGAAAAATTCAACTGCGAGTTTTTTTCGTGCATCGGTGGGTAAAACGGCCCTGCCGCACGAGTTTTGTGGCACCGTTCCGCCAGAAATGAAAGTGCCAAAAACCCACCAAACATGAGTTTTGGGTCAAACGAAGATGATTGGGTGTGTCCATTGTGAAAACTTCAACTACGAGTTTTTCGGTGCATCAGTGGGAAAAACGGCCCCACCGCACGAGTTTTGCGGCACCATTCCACTCAAAATGAAAGTGCCATAAACCCATCAAACATGAGTTTTGGGTCAAATGGAGATGATTGGGCGAGTCCGTTGCGAAAAATTCAACTGCGAGTTTTTTCGTGCATCGGTGGGAAAAAACGGCCCTCCTGCACGAGTTTTGCCGCACCGTTCCGCCAGAAATGATGGCAAAAACCCTTCAAACCTGAGTTTTGGGTCAAAGGAGATGATCGGGTGCGTCCGTTGCGAAAAATTCAACTGCGAGTTTTTTCGTAAATTGGTGGGAAAAACGGCCCTCCCGCATGAGTTTTGCGGCACCGTTCTTTCGAAAATGAAAGTGCCAAAAACCCATCAAACATGAGTTTTGGGTCAAATGGAGATGATTGGGTGCGTCCGTTGCGAAAAATTCAACTACGAGTTTTTTTGTGCATCGGTGGGAAAAACGGCCCTCCCGCACGAGTTTTTCGTCACCGTTCCTTCGAAAATGAATGTGCCAAAAACCAATCAAACATGAGTTTTGGGTCAAATGGAGATGATTGGGTACGTCCGTTGCGAAAAATTCAACTGCGAGTTTTTTCGTGCCTTAGTGGGAAAAATGGCCCTCCCGCACGAGTTTTGCGGCACCATTCCGCCGAAAATGAAAGTGCCAAAAACCCACCAAACATGAGTTTTGGGTCAAACGGAGATAATTGGGTGCGTTCGTTGTGAAAATTTCAACTGTTAGTTTTTTCGTGCATCGGTGGGAAAAATGGCCCTCCTGCACGAGTTTTGCGGCACCGTTCCTTCGAAATGGAAGTGCCAAAAACCCATCAAACATGAGTTTTGGGTCAAATGGAGATGATTGGGTACGTCCGTTGCGAAAAATTCAACAGCGAGTTTTTTCGTGCATCGGTGGAAAACGGCCCTCCCGCACGAGTTTTGCGGCACCGTTCCGCGGGAAATGAAAGTGCCAAAAACCCACCAAACATGAGTTTTGGGTCAAACGAAGATGATTGGGTGTGTCCATTGTGAAAACTTCAACTACGAGTTTTTCGGTGCATCAGTGGGAAAAACGGCCCCCCCGCACGAGTTTTGCGGCACCATTCCACTCGAAATGAAAGTGCCATAAACCCATCAAACATGAGTTTTGGGGCAAATGAAGATGATTGGGCGCGTCCCTTGCGAAAAAATCAACTGCGACTTTTTTCGTGCATCGGTGGGAAAAACGGCCCTCCCGCACGAGTTTTGCGGCACCGTTCCTTCAAAATGGAAGTGCCAAAAACCCATCAAACATGAGTTTTGGGTCAAATGGAGATGATTGGGCGCGTGCGTTGCGAAAAATTCAACTGCGAGTTTTTTTCGTGCATTGGTGGGTAAAACGGCCCTGTCGCACGAGTTTTGTGGCACCGTTCCGCCGGAAATGAAAGTGCAAAAAACCCACCAAACATGAGTTTTGGGTCAAACGGAGATGATTGGGTGTGTCCATTGTGAAAACTTCAACTACGAGTTTTTCGGTGCATCAGTGGGAAAAACGGCCCCCCCGCACGAGTTTTGCGGCACCATTCCACTCGAAATGAAAGTGCCATAAACCCATCAAACATGAGTTTTGGGGCAAATGAAGATGATTGGGCGCGTCCCTTGCGAAAAAATCAACTGCGACTTTTTTCGTGCATCGGTGGGAAAAACGGCCCTCCCGCACGAGTTTTGCGGCACCGTTCCTTCAAAATGGAAGTGCCAAAAACCCATCAAACATGAGTTTTGGGTCAAATGGAGATGATTGGGCGCGTCCGTTGCGAAAAATTCAACTGCGAGTTTTTTCGTGCATCGGTGGGAAAAAACGGCCCTCCTGCATGAGTTTTGCGGCACCGTTCCGCCGGAAACGAAAGTGCCAAAAACCCATCAAACATGAGTTTTGGGTCAAATGGAGATGATTGGGCACGTCCGTTGTGAAAAATTCAACTGCGAGTTTTTTTGTGCATCGGTGGGAAAAACGGCCCTCCTGCACGAGTGTTGCGGCAACGTTCCGCCAGAAATGATGGCAAAAACCCACCAAACCTGAGTTTTGGGTCAAACGGAGATGATCGGGTGCATCCGTTGCGAAAAATACAACTGCGAGTTTTTTCGTAAATTGGTGGGAAAAACGGCCCTCCCGCACGAGTTTTGCGGCACCGTTCCTTCAAAAATAAAAGTGCCAAAAACCCATCAAACATGAGTTTTGGGTCAAACGGAGATGATTGGGTGCGTCCGTTGCGAAAAATTCAACTACGAGTTTTTTTTGTGAAATATTCAACTGCGAGTTTTTCGGTGCATCAGTGGGAAAAACGCCCCCCCCCGCATGAGTTTTGCGGCACCATTCCACTCCAAATGAAAGTGCCATAAACCCATCAAACATGAGTTTTGGGTCAAATGGAGATGATTGGGCGCGTCCGTTGCGAAAAATTCAACTGCGAGTTTTTTCGTGCATCGGTGGGAAAAACGGCCCTCCTGCATGAGTATTGCGGCACCGTTCCGCCAGAAATGATGGCAAAACCCCACCAAACCTGAGTTTTGGGTCAAACGGAGATGATCGGGTGCATCCGTTGCGAAAAATACAACTGCGAGTTTTTTCGTAAATTGGTGGGAAAAACGGCCCTCCCGCACGAGTTTTGCGGCACCGTTCCTTCGAAAATAAAAGTGCCAAAAACCCATCAAACATGAGTTTTGGGTCAAACGGAGATGATTGGGTGCGTCCGTTGCGAAAAATTCAACTACGAGTTTTTTTGTGCATCGGTGGGAAAAACGGCCCTCCCGCACGAGTTTTTCGTCACCGTTCCTTCGAAAATGAATGTGCCAAAAACCAATCAAACATGAGTTTTGGGTCAAATGGAGATGATTGGGTACGTCCGTTGCGAAAAATTCAACTGCGAGTTTTTTTTGTGCATCGGTGGGAAAAATGGCCCTCCCGCACGAGTTTTGCGGCACCATTCCGCCGAAAATGAAAGTGCCAAAAACCCACCAAACATGAGTTTTGGGTCAAACGGAGATAATTGGGTGCGTTCGTTGTGAAAATTTCAACTGCTAGTTTTTTCGTGCATCGGTGGGAAAAATGGCCCTCCCGCACGAGTTTTGCGGCACCGTAACTTCGAAATGGAAGTGCCAAAAACCCATCAAACATGAGTTTTGGGTCAAATGGAGATGATTGGGTACGTCCGTTGCGAAAAATTCAACAGCGAGTTTTTTCGTGCATCGGTGGAAAACGGCCCTCCCGCACGAGTTTTGCGGCACCGTTCCGCGGGAAATGAAAGTGCCAAAAACCCACCAAACATGAGTTTTGGGTCAAACGAAGATGATTGGGTGTGTCCAATGTGAAAACTTCAACTACGAGTTTTTCGGTGCATCAGTGGGAAAAACGGCCCCCCCGCACGAGTTTTGCGGCACCATTCCACTCGAAATGAAAGTGCCATAAACCCATCAAACATGAGTTTTGGGTCAAATGGAGATGATTGGGCGCGTCCGTTGCGAAAAATTCAACTGCGAGTTTTTTTCGTGCATCGGTGGGTAAAACGGCCCTGCCGCACGAGTTTTGTGGCACCGTTCCGCCGGAAATGAAAGTGCCAAAAACCCACCAAACATGAGTTTTGGGTCAAACGAAGATGATTGGGTGTGTCCATTGTGAAAACTTCAACTACGAGTTTTTCGGTGCATCAGTGGGAAAAACGGCCCCCCCGCACGAGTTTTGCGGCACCATTCCACTCGAAATGAAAGTGCCATAAACCCATCAAACATGAGTTTTGGGTCAAATGGAGATGATTGGGCGCGTCCGTTGCGAAAAATTCAACTGCGAGTTTTTTCGTGCATCGGTGGGAAAAACGGCCCTCCTGCACCTGTTTTGCGGCACCATTCCGCCGGAAATGAAAGTGCCAAAAACCCACCAAACATGAGTTTTAGGTCCAACGGAGATGAAAGTTCCAAAAATCCAACAAACATGAGTTTTGGGTCAAACGGAGATGATTGGGTGCGTCCGTTGCGAAAAAATCAACTGCGAGTTTTTTCGTGCATCGGTGGGAAAAATGGCCCTCCCGCACGAGTTTTGCGGCACCGTTCCTTCAAAATGGAAGTGCCAAAAACCCATCAAACATGAGTTTTGGGTCAAATGGAGATGATTGGGCGCGTCCGTTGCGAAAAATTCAACTGCGAGTTTTTTTCGTGCATCGGTGGGTAAAACGGCCCTGCCGCACGAGTTTTGTGGCACCGTTCCGCCAGAAATGAAAGTGCCAAAAACCCACCAAACATGAGTTTTGGGTCAAACGAAGATGATTGGGTGTGTCCATTGTGAAAACTTCAACTACGAGTTTTTCGGTGCATCAGTGGGAAAAACGGCCCCACCGCACGAGTTTTGCGGCACCATTCCACTCAAAATGAAAGTGCCATAAACCCATCAAACATGAGTTTTGGGTCAAATGGAGATGATTGGGCGAGTCCGTTGCGAAAAATTCAACTGCGAGTTTTTTCGTGCATCGGTGGGAAAAACGGCCCTCCTGCACGAGTTTTGCCGCACCGTTCCGCCAGAAATGATGGCAAAAACCCTTCAAACCTGAGTTTTGGGTCAAAGGAGATGATCGGGTGCGTCCGTTGCGAAAAATTCAACTGCGAGTTTTTTCGTAAATTGGTGGGAAAAACGGCCCTCCCGCATGAGTTTTGCGGCACCGTTCTTTCGAAAATGAAAGTGCCAAAAACCCATCAAACATGAGTTTTGGGTCAAATGGAGATGATTGGGTGCGTCCGTTGCGAAAAATTCAACTACGAGTTTTTTTGTGCATCGGTGGGAAAAACGGCCCTCCCGCACGAGTTTTTCGTCACCGTTCCTTCGAAAATGAATGTGCCAAAAACCAATCAAACATGAGTTTTGGGTCAAATGGAGATGATTGGGTACGTCCGTTGCGAAAAATTCAACTGCGAGTTTTTTCGTGCCTTAGTGGGAAAAATGGCCCTCCCGCACGAGTTTTGCGGCACCATTCCGCCGAAAATGAAAGTGCCAAAAACCCACCAAACATGAGTTTTGGGTCAAACGGAGATAATTGGGTGCGTTCGTTGTGAAAATTTCAACTGTTAGTTTTTTCGTGCATCGGTGGGAAAAATGGCCCTCCTGCACGAGTTTTGCGGCACCGTTCCTTCGAAATGGAAGTGCCAAAAACCCATCAAACATGAGTTTTGGGTCAAATGGAGATGATTGGGTACGTCCGTTGCGAAAAATTCAACAGCGAGTTTTTTCGTGCATCGGTGGAAAACGGCCCTCCCGCACGAGTTTTGCGGCACCGTTCCGCGGGAAATGAAAGTGCCAAAAACCCACCAAACATGAGTTTTGGGTCAAACGAAGATGATTGGGTGTGTCCATTGTGAAAACTTCAACTACGAGTTTTTCGGTGCATCAGTGGGAAAAACGGCCCCCCCGCACGAGTTTTGCGGCACCATTCCACTCGAAATGAAAGTGCCATAAACCCATCAAACATGAGTTTTGGGGCAAATGAAGATGATTGGGCGCGTCCCTTGCGAAAAAATCAACTGCGACTTTTTTCGTGCATCGGTGGGAAAAACGGCCCTCCCGCACGAGTTTTGCGGCACCGTTCCTTCAAAATGGAAGTGCCAAAAACCCATCAAACATGAGTTTTGGGTCAAATGGAGATGATTGGGCGCGTGCGTTGCGAAAAATTCAACTGCGAGTTTTTTTCGTGCATTGGTGGGTAAAACGGCCCTGTCGCACGAGTTTTGTGGCACCGTTCCGCCGGAAATGAAAGTGCAAAAAACCCACCAAACATGAGTTTTGGGTCAAACGGAGATGATTGGGTGTGTCCATTGTGAAAACTTCAACTACGAGTTTTTCGGTGCATCAGTGGGAAAAACGGCCCCCCCGCACGAGTTTTGCGGCACCATTCCACTCGAAATGAAAGTGCCATAAACCCATCAAACATGAGTTTTGGGGCAAATGAAGATGATTGGGCGCGTCCCTTGCGAAAAAATCAACTGCGACTTTTTTCGTGCATCGGTGGGAAAAACGGCCCTCCCGCACGAGTTTTGCGGCACCGTTCCTTCAAAATGGAAGTGCCAAAAACCCATCAAACATGAGTTTTGGGTCAAATGGAGATGATTGGGCGCGTCCGTTGCGAAAAATTCAACTGCGAGTTTTTTCGTGCATCGGTGGGAAAAAACGGCCCTCCTGCATGAGTTTTGCGGCACCGTTCCGCCGGAAACGAAAGTGCCAAAAACCCATCAAACATGAGTTTTGGGTCAAATGGAGATGATTGGGCACGTCCGTTGTGAAAAATTCAACTGCGAGTTTTTTTGTGCATCGGTGGGAAAAACGGCCCTCCTGCACGAGTGTTGCGGCAACGTTCCGCCAGAAATGATGGCAAAAACCCACCAAACCTGAGTTTTGGGTCAAACGGAGATGATCGGGTGCATCCGTTGCGAAAAATACAACTGCGAGTTTTTTCGTAAATTGGTGGGAAAAACGGCCCTCCCGCACGAGTTTTGCGGCACCGTTCCTTCAAAAATAAAAGTGCCAAAAACCCATCAAACATGAGTTTTGGGTCAAACGGAGATGATTGGGTGCGTCCGTTGCGAAAAATTCAACTACGAGTTTTTTTTGTGAAATATTCAACTGCGAGTTTTTCGGTGCATCAGTGGGAAAAACGCCCCCCCCCCCGCATGAGTTTTGCGGCACCATTCCACTCCAAATGAAAGTGCCATAAACCCATCAAACATGAGTTTTGGGTCAAATGGAGATGATTGGGCGCGTCCGTTGCGAAAAATTCAACTGCGAGTTTTTTCGTGCATCGGTGGGAAAAACGGCCCTCCTGCATGAGTATTGCGGCACCGTTCCGCCAGAAATGATGGCAAAACCCCACCAAACCTGAGTTTTGGGTCAAACGGAGATGATCGGGTGCATCCGTTGCGAAAAATACAACTGCGAGTTTTTTCGTAAATTGGTGGGAAAAACGGCCCTCCCGCACGAGTTTTGCGGCACCGTTCCTTCGAAAATAAAAGTGCCAAAAACCCATCAAACATGAGTTTTGGGTCAAACGGAGATGATTGGGTGCGTCCGTTGCGAAAAATTCAACTACGAGTTTTTTTGTGCATCGGTGGGAAAAACGGCCCTCCCGCACGAGTTTTTCGTCACCGTTCCTTCGAAAATGAATGTGCCAAAAACCAATCAAACATGAGTTTTGGGTCAAATGGAGATGATTGGGTACGTCCGTTGCGAAAAATTCAACTGCGAGTTTTTTTTGTGCATCGGTGGGAAAAATGGCCCTCCCGCACGAGTTTTGCGGCACCATTCCGCCGAAAATGAAAGTGCCAAAAACCCACCAAACATGAGTTTTGGGTCAAACGGAGATAATTGGGTGCGTTCGTTGTGAAAATTTCAACTGCTAGTTTTTTCGTGCATCGGTGGGAAAAATGGCCCTCCCGCACGAGTTTTGCGGCACCGTAACTTCGAAATGGAAGTGCCAAAAACCCATCAAACATGAGTTTTGGGTCAAATGGAGATGATTGGGTACGTCCGTTGCGAAAAATTCAACAGCGAGTTTTTTCGTGCATCGGTGGAAAACGGCCCTCCCGCACGAGTTTTGCGGCACCGTTCCGCGGGAAATGAAAGTGCCAAAAACCCACCAAACATGAGTTTTGGGTCAAACGAAGATGATTGGGTGTGTCCAATGTGAAAACTTCAACTACGAGTTTTTCGGTGCATCAGTGGGAAAAACGGCCCCCCCGCACGAGTTTTGCGGCACCATTCCACTCGAAATGAAAGTGCCATAAACCCATCAAACATGAGTTTTGGGTCAAATGGAGATGATTGGGCGCGTCCGTTGCGAAAAATTCAACTGCGAGTTTTTTTCGTGCATCGGTGGGTAAAACGGCCCTGCCGCACGAGTTTTGTGGCACCGTTCCGCCGGAAATGAAAGTGCCAAAAACCCACCAAACATGAGTTTTGGGTCAAACGAAGATGATTGGGTGTGTCCATTGTGAAAACTTCAACTACGAGTTTTTCGGTGCATCAGTGGGAAAAACGGCCCCCCCGCACGAGTTTTGCGGCACCATTCCACTCGAAATGAAAGTGCCATAAACCCATCAAACATGAGTTTTGGGTCAAATGGAGATGATTGGGCGCGTCCGTTGCGAAAAATTCAACTGCGAGTTTTTTCGTGCATCGGTGGGAAAAACGGCCCTCCTGCACCTGTTTTGCGGCACCATTCCGCCGGAAATGAAAGTGCCAAAAACCCACCAAACATGAGTTTTAGGTCCAACGGAGATGAAAGTTCCAAAAATCCAACAAACATGAGTTTTGGGTCAAACGGAGATGATTGGGTGCGTCCGTTGCGAAAAAATCAACTGCGAGTTTTTTCGTGCATCGGTGGGAAAAATGGCCCTCCCGCACGAGTTTTGCGGCACCGTTCCTTCAAAATGGAAGTGCCAAAAACCCATCAAACATGAGTTTTGGGTCAAATGGAGATGATTGGGCGCGTCCGTTGCGAAAAATTCAACTGCGAGTTTTTTCGTGCATCGGTGGGAAAAAACGGCCCTCCTGCATGAGTTTTGCGGCACCGTTCCGCCGGAAATGAAAGTGCCAAAAACCCATCAAACATGAGTTTTGGGTCAAATGGAGATGATTGGGCGCGTCCGTTGCGAAAAATTCAACTGCGAGTTTTTTTCGTGCATCGGTGGGTAAAACGGCCCTGCCGCACGAGTTTTGTGGCACCGTTCCGCCAGAAATGAAAGTGCCAAAAACCCACCAAACATGAGTTTTGGGTCAAACGAAGATGATTGGGTGTGTCCATTGTGAAAACTTCAACTACGAGTTTTTCGGTGCATCAGTGGGAAAAACGGCCCCACCGCACGAGTTTTGCGGCACCATTCCACTCAAAATGAAAGTGCCATAAACCCATCAAACATGAGTTTTGGGTCAAATGGAGATGATTGGGCGAGTCCGTTGCGAAAAATTCAACTGCGAGTTTTTTCGTGCATCGGTGGGAAAAACGGCCCTCCTGCACGAGTTTTGCCGCACCGTTCCGCCAGAAATGATGGCAAAAACCCTTCAAACCTGAGTTTTGGGTCAAAGGAGATGATCGGGTGCGTCCGTTGCGAAAAATTCAACTGCGAGTTTTTTCGTAAATTGGTGGGAAAAACGGCCCTCCCGCATGAGTTTTGCGGCACCGTTCTTTCGAAAATGAAAGTGCCAAAAACCCATCAAACATGAGTTTTGGGTCAAATGGAGATGATTGGGTGCGTCCGTTGCGAAAAATTCAACTACGAGTTTTTTTGTGCATCGGTGGGAAAAACGGCCCTCCCGCACGAGTTTTTCGTCACCGTTCCTTCGAAAATGAATGTGCCAAAAACCAATCAAACATGAGTTTTGGGTCAAATGGAGATGATTGGGTACGTCCGTTGCGAAAAATTCAACTGCGAGTTTTTTCGTGCCTTAGTGGGAAAAATGGCCCTCCCGCACGAGTTTTGCGGCACCATTCCGCCGAAAATGAAAGTGCCAAAAACCCACCAAACATGAGTTTTGGGTCAAACGGAGATAATTGGGTGCGTTCGTTGTGAAAATTTCAACTGTTAGTTTTTTCGTGCATCGGTGGGAAAAATGGCCCTCCTGCACGAGTTTTGCGGCACCGTTCCTTCGAAATGGAAGTGCCAAAAACCCATCAAACATGAGTTTTGGGTCAAATGGAGATGATTGGGTACGTCCGTTGCGAAAAATTCAACAGCGAGTTTTTTCGTGCATCGGTGGAAAACGGCCCTCCCGCACGAGTTTTGCGGCACCGTTCCGCGGGAAATGAAAGTGCCAAAAACCCACCAAACATGAGTTTTGGGTCAAACGAAGATGATTGGGTGTGTCCAATGTGAAAACTTCAACTACGAGTTTTTCGGTGCATCAGTGGGAAAAACGGCCCCCCCGCACGAGTTTTGCGGCACCATTCCACTCGAAATGAAAGTGCCATAAACCCATCAAACATGAGTTTTGGGTCAAATGGAGATGATTGGGCGCGTCCGTTGCGAAAAATTCAACTGCGAGTTTTTTTCGTGCATCGGTGGGTAAAACGGCCCTGCCGCACGAGTTTTGTGGCACCGTTCCGCCGGAAATGAAAGTGCCAAAAACCCACCAAACATGAGTTTTGGGTCAAACGAAGATGATTGGGTGTGTCCATTGTGAAAACTTCAACTACGAGTTTTTCGGTGCATCAGTGGGAAAAACGGCCCCCCCGCACGAGTTTTGCGGCACCATTCCACTCGAAATGAAAGTGCCATAAACCCATCAAACATGAGTTTTGGGTCAAATGGAGATGATTGGGCGCGTCCGTTGCGAAAAATTCAACTGCGAGTTTTTTCGTGCATCGGTGGGAAAAACGGCCCTCCTGCACCTGTTTTGCGGCACCATTCCGCCGGAAATGAAAGTGCCAAAAACCCACCAAACATGAGTTTTAGGTCCAACGGAGATGAAAGTTCCAAAAATCCAACAAACATGAGTTTTGGGTCAAACGGAGATGATTGGGTGCGTCCGTTGCGAAAAAATCAACTGCGAGTTTTTTCGTGCATCGGTGGGAAAAATGGCCCTCCCGCACGAGTTTTGCGGCACCGTTCCTTCAAAATGGAAGTGCCAAAAACCCATCAAACATGAGTTTTGGGTCAAATGGAGATGATTGGGCGCGTCCGTTGCGAAAAATTCAACTGCGAGTTTTTTCGTGCATCGGTGGGAAAAAACGGCCCTCCTGCATGAGTTTTGCGGCACCGTTCCGCCGGAAATGAAAGTGCCAAAAACCCATCAAACATGAGTTTTGGGTCAAATGGAGATGATTGGGCGCGTCCGTTGCGAAAAATTCAACTGCGAGTTTTTTTCGTGCATCGGTGGGTAAAACGGCCCTGCCGCACGAGTTTTGTGGCACCGTTCCGCCAGAAATGAAAGTGCCAAAAACCCACCAAACATGAGTTTTGGGTCAAACGAAGATGATTGGGTGTGTCCATTGTGAAAACTTCAACTACGAGTTTTTCGGTGCATCAGTGGGAAAAACGGCCCCACCGCACGAGTTTTGCGGCACCATTCCACTCAAAATGAAAGTGCCATAAACCCATCAAACATGAGTTTTGGGTCAAATGGAGATGATTGGGCGAGTCCGTTGCGAAAAATTCAACTGCGAGTTTTTTCGTGCATCGGTGGGAAAAACGGCCCTCCTGCACGAGTTTTGCCGCACCGTTCCGCCAGAAATGATGGCAAAAACCCTTCAAACCTGAGTTTTGGGTCAAAGGAGATGATCGGGTGCGTCCGTTGCGAAAAATTCAACTGCGAGTTTTTTCGTAAATTGGTGGGAAAAACGGCCCTCCCGCATGAGTTTTGCGGCACCGTTCTTTCGAAAATGAAAGTGCCAAAAACCCATCAAACATGAGTTTTGGGTCAAATGGAGATGATTGGGTGCGTCCGTTGCGAAAAATTCAACTACGAGTTTTTTTGTGCATCGGTGGGAAAAACGGCCCTCCCGCACGAGTTTTTCGTCACCGTTCCTTCGAAAATGAATGTGCCAAAAACCAATCAAACATGAGTTTTGGGTCAAATGGAGATGATTGGGTACGTCCGTTGCGAAAAATTCAACTGCGAGT
The DNA here is from genome assembly GCA_009763385.1 of Coix lacryma-jobi var. lacryma-jobi. Lineage (NCBI taxonomy): Eukaryota > Viridiplantae > Streptophyta > Magnoliopsida > Poales > Poaceae > Coix > Coix lacryma-jobi. The sequence continues at coordinate 21,802 of VDCT01000278.1, read as the reverse complement.
TTTTTCGTGCCTTAGTGGGAAAAATGGCCCTCCCGCACGAGTTTTGCGGCACCATTCCGCCGAAAATGAAAGTGCCAAAAACCCACCAAACATGAGTTTTGGGTCAAACGGAGATAATTGGGTGCGTTCGTTGTGAAAATTTCAACTGTTAGTTTTTTCGTGCATCGGTGGGAAAAATGGCCCTCCTGCACGAGTTTTGCGGCACCGTTCCTTCGAAATGGAAGTGCCAAAAACCCATCAAACATGAGTTTTGGGTCAAATGGAGATGATTGGGTACGTCCGTTGCGAAAAATTCAACAGCGAGTTTTTTCGTGCATCGGTGGAAAACGGCCCTCCCGCACGAGTTTTGCGGCACCGTTCCGCGGGAAATGAAAGTGCCAAAAACCCACCAAACATGAGTTTTGGGTCAAACGAAGATGATTGGGTGTGTCCATTGTGAAAACTTCAACTACGAGTTTTTCGGTGCATCAGTGGGAAAAACGGCCCCCCCGCACGAGTTTTGCGGCACCATTCCACTCGAAATGAAAGTGCCATAAACCCATCAAACATGAGTTTTGGGGCAAATGAAGATGATTGGGCGCGTCCCTTGCGAAAAAATCAACTGCGACTTTTTTCGTGCATCGGTGGGAAAAACGGCCCTCCCGCACGAGTTTTGCGGCACCGTTCCTTCAAAATGGAAGTGCCAAAAACCCATCAAACATGAGTTTTGGGTCAAATGGAGATGATTGGGCGCGTGCGTTGCGAAAAATTCAACTGCGAGTTTTTTTCGTGCATTGGTGGGTAAAACGGCCCTGTCGCACGAGTTTTGTGGCACCGTTCCGCCGGAAATGAAAGTGCAAAAAACCCACCAAACATGAGTTTTGGGTCAAACGGAGATGATTGGGTGTGTCCATTGTGAAAACTTCAACTACGAGTTTTTCGGTGCATCAGTGGGAAAAACGGCCCCCCCGCACGAGTTTTGCGGCACCATTCCACTCGAAATGAAAGTGCCATAAACCCATCAAACATGAGTTTTGGGGCAAATGAAGATGATTGGGCGCGTCCCTTGCGAAAAAATCAACTGCGACTTTTTTCGTGCATCGGTGGGAAAAACGGCCCTCCCGCACGAGTTTTGCGGCACCGTTCCTTCAAAATGGAAGTGCCAAAAACCCATCAAACATGAGTTTTGGGTCAAATGGAGATGATTGGGCGCGTCCGTTGCGAAAAATTCAACTGCGAGTTTTTTCGTGCATCGGTGGGAAAAAAACGGCCCTCCTGCATGAGTTTTGCGGCACCGTTCCGCCGGAAACGAAAGTGCCAAAAACCCATCAAACATGAGTTTTGGGTCAAATGGAGATGATTGGGCACGTCCGTTGTGAAAAATTCAACTGCGAGTTTTTTTGTGCATCGGTGGGAAAAACGGCCCTCCTGCACGAGTGTTGCGGCAACGTTCCGCCAGAAATGATGGCAAAAACCCACCAAACCTGAGTTTTGGGTCAAACGGAGATGATCGGGTGCATCCGTTGCGAAAAATACAACTGCGAGTTTTTTCGTAAATTGGTGGGAAAAAACGGCCCTCCCGCACGAGTTTTGCGGCACCGTTCCTTCAAAAATAAAAGTGCCAAAAACCCATCAAACATGAGTTTTGGGTCAAACGGAGATGATTGGGTGCGTCCGTTGCGAAAAATTCAACTACGAGTTTTTTTTGTGAAATATTCAACTGCGAGTTTTTCGGTGCATCAGTGGGAAAAACGCCCCCCCCCGCATGAGTTTTGCGGCACCATTCCACTCCAAATGAAAGTGCCATAAACCCATCAAACATGAGTTTTGGGTCAAATGGAGATGATTGGGCGCGTCCGTTGCGAAAAATTCAACTGCGAGTTTTTTCGTGCATCGGTGGGAAAAACGGCCCTCCTGCATGAGTATTGCGGCACCGTTCCGCCAGAAATGATGGCAAAACCCCACCAAACCTGAGTTTTGGGTCAAACGGAGATGATCGGGTGCATCCGTTGCGAAAAATACAACTGCGAGTTTTTTCGTAAATTGGTGGGAAAAACGGCCCTCCCGCACGAGTTTTGCGGCACCGTTTGATGCGAACCCGCTAGGGTTTTTGCCCGATCTTTCGATGAGAAGCGGGGGATAACTTCAATTTGGACTGAAACGACGTTCACGACCCGACTACAACCATCCAAGGATGCTGCGCCTTAGCAATCGATACACCAATTCCAGCGGTTGCTCGCGATCTTGTGGATGTACGACCAACCAAACCACTAGGGTTATTCCTGCAAGCAATCGAAGAACAAGCAAGAACAAGTAGAACAAGCACTCTATTGCAAAATAAGAGATGAAGGTTCAAATCTGATACACATGAAGGTGGGGTTCCGAAATCAAGTAGAACGGATGGTCTAGTCGACACAAACGTCTACCAGGAAGTAGCAATGGCTAAACTTACATCTAAACAAAACCCAATCTGTTTGTGGCGGCTATGGGGAGGTATTAGAGGAGGAGAGGACGACCAGGAGGGTGTTGGGGTCGTCCTCCAACCCTAGGACGTGTCCTTAATGGACCCAAATTGATACATGGGCCAATAGCCCAAGATATGGTGACGCAGCACCCTGGACAGCAAGATCTCTCGGTAATATTTGGATAATTGTCGCCGCTGTGTAGAAGATACGGACATGGGGCTGGATCCAAATGAAAGTAGACTTGTTAAGCTTTCCATCAAGTCCTGAACCATCCAAATCCGAGTCCGTATGAAGTCGTGGTGACCGTAACAAGTTGGGACTTTTCTGCAGTCCGAATTCAACTTCCAAAACGTGTTGGACTTGGACTCTTTCCTTTCTTGTGCCAAAACTGACGTGGTGACTTTGTGGAGAACGTTAAGAACACTTGGACTTGGTCCCCAATCAACTTCATTGATCTTCCAAGCTTTCCTTATGCAATCAAACCTTCCCTTGATCCATGCATGTAATTCTGAAAATGACAATACACATATTTTATGGTGCAGCACCCATTCATCAAATGTATCAATAATAAGTCTCATATAGAATGGTTGCACCTTTGGTTTAGAAGTTGATAAGATACTCATATATGAATCGGTGATGTCCTCATCATTCTCCCCTTCTTGGCTGCAAGTCGTCCTCGACTTGCTCCAGCGGCATTCAAATGTGGTTATATTGATATCAGAAAACCGAAGGACGACCATGTTGCATGTCAACAACAAACAATACTTCCCTTCTTTAGGCTGGCCCTGTTGCATATAAGAAAAACTAGGGATACTTTGTTGTACATTATTAGTGTTAGTGCATCCCTTGATTTGATCATGGTATTGTAGCTCCAAAGTAGATTTCATATTAGAGCAAATATAAACTTTATGCACCAAATAATTTCCTTTGCTATCATATTTGCCAATTGCATAAAGTGAACATTGAATAAAGCTTGGCAAAACAGATTTCATAGATATATCATTCTCCAAACTATTCAGGTCACAAAGAAAATCAAATTCGATATAACCTAAGCAATTTAAAGATGATATGATATTCAGCTCCTCTTTCTCACTAGCAATGCGACAAACTCTCCTTACTTTAGCATGCATGTCGTTAAGAATAGAATTATCATGTCCAAGCACTAGTCGTGTTGTAGATATAAGTGAAGCATGATCATACTCACATGGAGTGATTGCAGCATCATATGTGTTGCTTTTCTCGCTCTCCTCTGACATGGTGGGTGTTGCACAAAAAGTCTTTTCCAACTTTTGTAGTGGGTGTAGCTGCTCAAATGGCTCAATGCATTCAATAGTATTGCTCTCATCCTCCTGCAAAATGTTATGGACAGCAAGGGGAAAAAGAGGGTGCTCTATCTCTAGTCGTGGTGATGAAGTTAGAGAAGAAGTATCACACAACTCTTCTTTGTCACAAGGTACAACAAGCAAATCATGTTGTGACAAAGGCATATCATCAACAAGTTCCACTATATTTTGCTCCCTTTCAACATTTAATGTAGATAATTGCTGGCTATAATGTGTCATACCATTCTTGCAAGTATTCAAAGATGAAAGAATCTGATTTTCAACTTTACAAGCAAGACAAAACAAGCAAGATATATGATTATATGTTTCACTGATGAGCAAAGTTTGAATTTCGGAATTGAGCCCTTTCATGAACCTACTCATAATATCTTCCATGCATTCATCCAAGCCACCAAACAGGATACAAATTTTAAAATCATGATAGTATTGTCTCACGGTCCTACTACCCTGTTTCAATTTCTCTAATTTGGTAAGCAAGTAATCAGCATAATATGCAGGAACATATACACCTCTAAAATGCATTTTGAAGTCTTTCCATGTTTGCGGAACAATGTCATGCCTACAAAGATATTTCCATTCATACAAAGCATATTTGGTTAAAGCACTAGAAGCAACAAAAATCATTTGTTCTTCAGACAAGTCATGCTTATCAAATTCTTTATCTACAGCTAGCTCCCATTCAATATATGCATGAGGATCATAGTTTCCTTCAAAGTAAGGTATTGCAGATTTTATTGTATCAAGAAAAACATTGCAAACCTCATGAGTGCCATGCTTGTCACCATCCATTTGTTGAGCAAATTGCGAATACACAACCTGAGTAAGTCCACGCTTATTTTCCATGTGAATCCCTGCCATGATTAGAAGAAAACCAAAAATATCCACAATAATATCTATGCTCCAATCAACTACTAGGATGTGGTTGTTGTAAATATAATTCTCTCACTCTCAACCTGTTCAAACGAGCTCTTACCAGTTCTTACCAAGCCAAACAAGAGGTGGCAGCAACCAACAAGTCAGAAACCTTAGAAAATAGTATATCGATACCGCAGCAACAACACCTTTTAAGTTGTAGTTGGATATGTGGAGCTGTAGGAAGGCTGAAATTAATGTGCAAGGAAGTACTAGCACCACATTAGTCACAAAAGCGAGTTGAGAAATCGTTCAGCGGTGGCACCGTGCTGGTCCTAGGCTAGACCGTGCTAGAGACGCGAGCCTAGACACAAACAAAGTCACGGTACAATAGGAAACAAAAAAGAACAAGAACAGCAAGTTATCACTCCCTTTTTCTCTTCCTCCTCTCTTTTTTTTCCTCTTTCTCTTTCTCTTTCTTTTCTTTTCTTTCTGATTTTTCTTCTTCTTTTCTTTTACTTTGCACAACTAGAACAAATCTGAATTTTGACAAATCAGATTTTGAAAGAAACAACTTACAATGTATTTCTCTTTCTTTTCAGGAAGTAACAAGAATAGAGCTAGCAACTCAAATTTTTATATGTGTCCAAACAGATTTTTTGATGTCAAATAAAATGGGGATGAATATGGTGCAGCGAACACGTATATGATAGTAATGATTGCAATGGAGATGTAAAAGGTGTGGTGGATATGTGTATGATGGTGGTGATGGTGGCAGCGGAGATGGATATGATAGATAGTGACTGAAACGTGACAAGAACTCGAAACTCTAAAAGCCTAACGCTAAGACCAGCAACTTGACTCAACCGATGTAAACCAAACTCAACAAGCCCTAACTAAGGGGTACCAGCAAAGGCTCAAAAAGATTTATAGGATTGTGAGAAAACTAATCTACTATTTTTTGGCTTTGCTGGACTATAGGAAAAATAAAACAGCGAAGGATTGGAAATCTCTCACCGATAAACCTCGCTCTGAATACCAAATGATGCGAACCCGCTAGGGTTTTTGCCCGATCTTTCGATGAGAAGCGGGGGATAACTTCAATTTGGACTGAAACGACGTTCACGACCCGACTACAACCATCCAAGGATGCTGCGCCTTAGCAATCGATACACCAATTCCAGCGGTTGCTCGCGATCTTGTGGATGTACGACCAACCAAACCACTAGGGTTATTCCTGCAAGCAATCGAAGAACAAGCAAGAACAAGTAGAACAAGCACTCTATTGCAAAATAAGAGATGAAGGTTCAAATCTGATACACATGAAGGTGGGGTTCCGAAATCAAGTAGAACGGATGGTCTAGTCGACACAAACGTCTACCAGGAAGTAGCAATGGCTAAACTTACATCTAAACAAAACCCAATCTGTTTGTGGCGGCTATGGGGAGGTATTAGAGGAGGAGAGGACGACCAGGAGGGTGTTGGGGTCGTCCTCCAACCCTAGGACGTGTCCTTAATGGACCCAAATTGATACATGGGCCAATAGCCCAAGATATGGTGACGCAGCACCCTGGACAGCAAGATCTCTCGGTAATATTTGGATAATTGTCGCCGCTGTGTAGAAGATACGGACATGGGGCTGGATCCAAATGAAAGTAGACTTGTTAAGCTTTCCATCAAGTCCTGAACCATCCAAATCCGAGTCCGTATGAAGTCGTGGTGACCGTAACAAGTTGGGACTTTTCTGCAGTCCGAATTCAACTTCCAAAACGTGTTGGACTTGGACTCTTTCCTTTCTTGTGCCAAAACTGACGTGGTGACTTTGTGGAGAACGTTAAGAACACTTGGACTTGGTCCCCAATCAACTTCATTGATCTTCCAAGCTTTCCTTATGCAATCAAACCTTCCCTTGATCCATGCATGTAATTCTGAAAATGACAATACACATATTTTATGGTGCAGCACCCATTCATCAAATGTATCAATAATAAGTCTCATATAGAATGGTTGCACCTTTGGTTTAGAAGTTGATAAGATACTCATATATGAATCGGTGATGTCCTCATCACCGTTCCTTCGAAAATAAAAGTGCCAAAAACCCATCAAACATGAGTTTTGGGTCAAACGGAGATGATTGGGTGCGTCCGTTGCGAAAAATTCAACTACGAGTTTTTTTGTGCATCGGTGGGAAAAACGGCCCTCCCGCACGAGTTTTTCGTCACCGTTCCTTCGAAAATGAATGTGCCAAAAACCAATCAAACATGAGTTTTGGGTCAAATGGAGATGATTGGGTACGTCCGTTGCGAAAAATTCAACTGCGAGTTTTTTTTGTGCATCGGTGGGAAAAATGGCCCTCCCGCACGAGTTTTGCGGCACCATTCCGCCGAAAATGAAAGTGCCAAAAACCCACCAAACATGAGTTTTGGGTCAAACGGAGATAATTGGGTGCGTTCGTTGTGAAAATTTCAACTGCTAGTTTTTTCGTGCATCGGTGGGAAAAATGGCCCTCCCGCACGAGTTTTGCGGCACCGTAACTTCGAAATGGAAGTGCCAAAAACCCATCAAACATGAGTTTTGGGTCAAATGGAGATGATTGGGTACGTCCGTTGCGAAAAATTCAACAGCGAGTTTTTTCGTGCATCGGTGGAAAACGGCCCTCCCGCACGAGTTTTGCGGCACCGTTCCGCGGGAAATGAAAGTGCCAAAAACCCACCAAACATGAGTTTTGGGTCAAACGAAGATGATTGGGTGTGTCCAATGTGAAAACTTCAACTACGAGTTTTTCGGTGCATCAGTGGGAAAAACGGCCCCCCCCGCACGAGTTTTGCGGCACCATTCCACTCGAAATGAAAGTGCCATAAACCCATCAAACATGAGTTTTGGGTCAAATGGAGATGATTGGGCGCGTCCGTTGCGAAAAATTCAACTGCGAGTTTTTTTCGTGCATCGGTGGGTAAAACGGCCCTGCCGCACGAGTTTTGTGGCACCGTTCCGCCGGAAATGAAAGTGCCAAAAACCCACCAAACATGAGTTTTGGGTCAAACGAAGATGATTGGGTGTGTCCATTGTGAAAACTTCAACTACGAGTTTTTCGGTGCATCAGTGGGAAAAACGGCCCCCCCGCACGAGTTTTGCGGCACCATTCCACTCGAAATGAAAGTGCCATAAACCCATCAAACATGAGTTTTGGGTCAAATGGAGATGATTGGGCGCGTCCGTTGCGAAAAATTCAACTGCGAGTTTTTTCGTGCATCGGTGGGAAAAACGGCCCTCCTGCACCTGTTTTGCGGCACCATTCCGCCGGAAATGAAAGTGCCAAAAACCCACCAAACATGAGTTTTAGGTCCAATGGAGATGAAAGTTCCAAAAATCCAACAAACATGAGTTTTGGGTCAAACGGAGATGATTGGGTGCGTCCGTTGCGAAAAAATCAACTGCGAGTTTTTTCGTGCATCGGTGGGAAAAATGGCCCTCCCGCACGAGTTTTGCGGCACCGTTCCTTCAAAATGGAAGTGCCAAAAACCCATCAAACATGAGTTTTGGGTCAAATGGAGATGATTGGGTGCGTTCGTTGCGAAAAATTCAACTGCGAGTTTTTTTGTGCATCGGTGGGAAAAACGGCCCTCCCGCATGAGTTTTCCGCCACCGTTCCTTCGAAAATGAATGTGCCAAAAACCAATCAAACATAAGTTTTGGCTTAAATGGAGATGATTGGGTACGTTCGTTGCGAAAAATTCAACGGCGAGTTTTTTCGTGCATTAGTGGGAAAAATGGCCCTCTCTCACGAGTTTTGCGGCACCATTCCGCCGGAAATGAAAGTGCCAAAAACCCACCAAACATGAGTTTTGGGTCCAATGGAGATGATTGGGCGCGTCCGTTGCGAAAAATTCAACTGCGAGTTTTTTTCGTGCATCGGTGGGTAAAACGGCCCTGCCGCACGAGTTTTGTGGCACCATTCCACTCAAAATGAAAGTGCCATAAACCCATCAAACATGAGTTTTGGGTCAAATGGAGATGATTGGGCGCGTCCGTTGCGAAAAATTCAACTGCGAGTTTTTTCGTGCATCGGTGGGAAAAACGGCCCTCCTGCACGAGTTTTGCGGCACCGTTCCGCCAGAAATGATGGCAAAAACCCATCAAACCTGAGTTTTGGGTCAAAGGAGATGATCGGGTGCGTCCATTGCGAAAAATTCAACTGCGAGTTTTTTCGTAAATTGGTGGGAAAAACGGCCCTCCCGCATGAGTTTTGCGGCACCGTTCTTTCGAAAATGAAAGTGCCAAAAACCCATCAAACATGAGTTTTGGGTCAAATGGAGATGATTGGGTGCGTCCATTGCGAAAAATTCAACTGCGAGTTTTTTTGTGCATCGGTGGGAAAAACGGCCCTCCCGCACGAGTTTTCCGCCACCGTTCCTTCGAAAATGAATGTGCCAAAAACCAATCAAACATAAGTTTTGGCTTAAATGGAGATGATTGGGTACGTCCGTTGCGAAAAATTCAACGACGAGTTTTTTCGTGCATTAGTGGGAAAAATGGCCCTCTCTCACGAGTTTTGCGGCACCATTCCGCCGGAAATGAAAGTGCCAAAAACCCATCAAACATGAGTTTTGGGTCAAATGGAGATGATTGGGCGCGTCCGTTGCGAAAAATTCAACTGCGAGTTTTTTTCGTGCATCGGTGGGTAAAACGGCCCTGCCGCACGAGTTTTGTGGCACCGTTCCGCAGGAAATGAATGTGCCAAAAACCCACCAAACATGAGTTTTGGGTCAAACGGAGATGATTGGGTGTGTCCATTGCGAAAACTTCAACTATGAGTTTTTCGGTGCATCAGTGGGAAAAACGGCCCCCCCGCACGAGTTTTGCGGCACCATTCCACTTGAAATGAAAGTGCCATAAACCCATCTAACTTGAGTTTTGGGTCAAATGGAGATGATTGGGCACGTCCGTTGTGAAAAATTCAACTGCGAGTTTTTTTGTGCATCGGTGGGAAAAAAGGCCCTCCTGCACGAGTATTGCGGCAACGTTCCGCCAGAAATGATGGCAAAAACCCACCAAACCTGAGTTTTGAGTCAAACGGAGATGATCGGGTGCATCCGTTGCGAAAAATACAACTGCGAGTTTTTTCGTAAATTGGTGGGAAAAACGGCCCTCCCGCACGAGTTTTGCGGCACCGTTCCTTCGAAAATAAAAGTGCCAAAAACCCATCAAACATGAGTTTTGGGTCAAACGGAGATGATTGGGTGCGTCCGTTGCGAAAAATTCAACTACGAGTTTTTTTGTGCATCGGTGGGAAAAACGGCCCTCCCGCACGAGTTTTTCGTCACCGTTCCTTCGAAAATGAATGTGCCAAAAACTGATCAAACATGAGTTTTGGGTCAAATGGAGATGATTGGGTACGTCCGTTGCGAAAAATTCAACTGCGAGTTTTTTTTGTGCATCGGTGGGAAAAACGGCCCTCCCGCACGAGTTTTCCGTCACCGTTCCTTCGAAAATGAATGTGCCAAAAACCGATCAAACATGAGTTTTGGGTCAAATGGAGATTATTGGGTACGTCCATTGCGAAAAATTCAACTGCGAGTTTTTTCGTGCATTAGTGGAAAAAATGGCCCTCTCGAACGAGTTTTGCGGCACCGTTCCGCCGGAAATGAAAGTGCCAAAAACTCAACAAACATGAGTTTCTGGTCAAATGGAGATGATTGGGCGCGTGCGTTGCGAAAAATTCAACTGCGAGTTTTTTTCGTGCATTGGTGGGTAAAACGGCCCTGCCGCACGAGTTTTGTGGCACCGTTCCGCCGGAAATGAAAGTGCAAAAAACCCACCAAACATGAGTTTTGGGTCAAACGGAGATGATTGGGTGTGTCCATTATGAAAACTTCAACTACGAGTTTTTCGGTGCATCAGTGGGAAAAACGGCCCCCCCGCACAAGTTTTGCGGCACCATTCCACTCGAAATGATGAAAGTGCCATAAACCCATCAAACATGAGTTTTGGGTCAAATGGAGATGATTGGGCGCGTCCGTTGCGAAAAATTCAACTGCGAGTTTTTTTCGTGCATCGGTGGGTAAAACGGCCCTGCGGCACGAGTTTTGTGGCACCGTTCCGCCAGAAATGAAAGTGCCAAAAACCCACCAAACATGAGTTTTGGGTCAAACGAAGATGATTGGGTGCGTCCATTGTGAAATATTCAACTGCGAGTTTTTCGGTGCATCAGTGGGAAAAACGGCCCCCCCTGCATGAGTTTTGCGGAACCATTCCACTCCAAATGAAAGTGTCATAAACCCATCAAACATGAGTTTTGGGTCAAATGGAGATGATTGGGCGCGTCCGTTGCGAAAAATTCAACTGCGAGTTTTTTCGTGCATCGGTGGGAAAAACGGCCCTCCTGCATGAGTATTGCGGCACCGTTCCGCCAGAAATGATGGCAAAACCCCACCAAACCTGAGTTTTGGGTCAAACGGAGATGATCGGGTGCATCCGTTGCGAAAAATACAACTGCGAGTTTTTTCGTAAATTGGTGGGAAAAACGGCCCTCCCGCACGAGTTTTGCGGCACCGTTCCTTCGAAAATAAAAGTGCCAAAAACCCATCAAACATGAGTTTTGGGTCAAATGGAGATGATTGGGTGCGTCCGTTGCGAAAAATTCAACTACGAGTTTTTTTGTGCATCGGTGGGAAAAACGGCCCTCCCGCACGAGTTTTTCGTCACCGTTCCTTCGAAAATGAATGTGCCAAAACCAATCAAACATGAGTTTTGGGTCAAATGGAGATGATTGGGTACGTCCGTTGCGAAAAATTCAACTGCGAGTTTTTTCGTGCCTTAGTGGGAAAAATGGCCCTCCTGCACGAGTTTTGCGGCACCATTCCGCCGAAAATGAAAGTGCCAAAAACCCACCAAACATGAGTTTTGGGTCAAACGGAGATAATTGGGTGCGTTCGTTGTGAAAATTTCAACTGCTAGTTTTTTCGTGCATCGGTGGGAAAAATGGCCCTCCCGCACGAGTTTTGCGGCACCGTTCCTTCGAAATGGAAGTGCCAAAAACCCATCAAACATGAGTTTTGGGTCAAATGGAGATGATTGGGTACGTCCGTTGCGAAAAATTCAACTGCGAGTTTTTTCGTGCATCGGTGGAAAACGGCCCTCCCGCATGAGTTTTGCGGCACCGTTCCGCGGGAAATGAAAGTGCCAAAAACCCACCAAACATGAGTTTTGGGTCAAACGAAGATGATTGGGTGTGTCCATTGTGAAAACTTCAACTACGAGTTTTTCGGTGCATCAGTGGGAAAAACGGCCCCCCCCGCACGAGTTTTGCGGCACCATTCCACTCGAAATGAAAGTGCCATAAACCCATCAAACATGAGTTTTGGGTCAAATGGAGATGATTGGGCGCGTCCGTTGCGAAAAATTCAACTGCGAGTTTTTTTTCGTGCATCGGTGGGTAAAACGGCCCTGCCGCACGAGTTTTGTGGCACCGTTCCGCCGGAAATGAAAGTGCCAAAAACCCACCAAACATGAGTTTTGGGTCAAACGAAGATGATTGGGTGTGTCCATTGTGAAAACTTCAACTACGAGTTTTTCGGTGCATCAGTGGGAAAAACGGCCCCCCCGCACGAGTTTTGCGGCACCATTCCACTCGAAATGAAAGTGCCATAAACCCATCAAACATGAGTTTTGGGTCAAATGGAGATGATTGGGCGCGTCCGTTGCGAAAAATTCAACTGCGAGTTTTTTCGTGCATCGGTGGGAAAAACGGCCCCCCTGCACCTGTTTTGCGGCACCATTCCGCCGGAAATGAAAGTGCCAAAAACCCACCAAACATGAGTTTTAGGTCCAACGGAGATGATTGGGTGCGTCCATTGTGAAATATTCAACTGCGAGTTTTTCGGTGCATCTGTGGAAAAAACGCCCCCCCCCCCCCCGCATGAGTTTTGCGGCACCACTCCACTCGAAATGAAAGTGCCAAAAACCCACCAAACATGAGTTTTGGGTCAAACGGAGATGATTGGGTGCGTCCCTTGTGAAATAATCAACTGCGAGTTTTTTCGTGCATCGGTGGGAAAAACGGCCCTCCCGCACGAGTTTTCTAGCACCGTTCCTTCAAAAATGAAAGTGCCAAAAACAAATCAAACATGACTTTTGGGTCAAATGGAGATGATTGGGTACGTCCGTTGCAAAAAATTCAACTGCGAGTTTTTTCGTGCATCAGTGAGAAAAACGGCCCTCCCGCACGAGTTTTGCGGCACCGTTCCTTCGAAATGGAAGTGCCAAAAACCCATCAAACATGAGTTTTGGGTCAAATGGAGATGATTGGGCGCGTCCGTTGCGAAAAATTCAACTGCGAGTTTTTTCGTGCATCGGTGGGAAAAACGGCCCTCCTGCACCTGTTTTGCGGCACCATTCCGCCGGAAATGAAAGTGCCAAAAACCCACCAAACATGAGTTTTAGGTCCAACGGAGATGATTGGGTGCGTCCATTGTGAAATATTCAACTGCGAGTTTTTCGGTGCATCTGTGGAAAAAACGCCCCCCCCCCCCCCGCATGAGTTTTGCGGCACCATTCCACTAGAAATAAAAGTGCCAAAAACCCACCAAACATGAGTTTTGGGTCAAACGGAGATGATTGGGTGCGTCCCTTGTGAAATAATCAACTGCGAGTTTTTTCGTGCATCGGTGGGAAAACGGCCCTCCCGCACGAGTTTTCTGGCACCGTTCCTTCGAAAATGAAAGTGCCAAAAACAAATCAAACATGAGTTTTGGGTCAAATGGAGATGATTGGGCACGTCCGTTGTGAAAAATTCAACTGCGAGTTTTTTCGTGCATCGGTGGGAAAAACGACCCTCCTGCACGAGTTTTGCGGCACCGTTCCGCCGGAAATGAAAGTGCCAAAAGCCCACCAAACATGAGTTTTGGGTCAAACGGAGATGACTGGGTGCGTCCATTGTGAAATATTCAACTGCGAGTTTTTCGGTGCATCTGTGGGAAAAACGCCCCCGCCCCCCGCATGAGTTTTGCGGCACCATTCCACTCGAAATGAAAGTGCCAAAAACCCATCAAACATGAGTTTTGGGTCAAATGGAGATGATTGGGCGCGTCCGTTGCGAAAAATTTAACTGCGAGTTTTTTCGTGCATCGGTGGGAAAAACGGCCCTCCTGCACCTGTTTTGCGGCACCATTCCGCCGGAAATGAAAGTGCCAAAAACCCACCAAACATGAGTTTTGGGTCAAACGGAGACGATTGGGTGCGTCCCTTGTGAAATAATCAACTGCGAGTTTTTTCGTGCATCGGTGGGAAAAACGGCCCTCCCGCACGAGTTTTCTAGCACCGTTCCTTCGAAAATGAAAGTGCCAAAAACAAATCAAACATGAGTTTTGGGTCAAATGGAGATGATTGGGTACGTCCGTTGCAAAAAATTCAACTGCGAGTTTTTTCGTGCATCGGTGGGAAAACGGCCCTCCCGCACGAGTTTTACGGCACCGTTCCGCCGGAAATGAAAGTGCCAAAAACCCACCAAACATGAGTTTTGGGTCAAACGGAGATGATTGGGTGCGTCCATTGTGAAATATTCAACTGCGAGTTTTTCGGTGCATCTGTGGGAAAAACGCCCCCCCCCCCCCCCCCGCATGAGTTTTGCGGCACCATTCCACTCGAAATGAAAGTGCCAAAAACCCATCAAACATGAGTTTTGGGTCAAATGGAGATGATTGGGCGCGTCCGTTGCGAAAAATTTAACTGCGAGTTTTTTCGTGCATCGGTGGGGAAAACGGCCCTCCTGCACCTGTTTTGCGGCACCATTCCGCCGGAAATGAAAGTGCCAAAAACCCACCAAACATGAGTTTTGGGTCAAACGGAGACGATTGGGTGCGTCCCTTGTGAAATAATCAACTGCGAGTTTTTTCGTGCATCGGTGGGAAAAACGGCCCTCCCGCACGAGTTTTCTAGCACCGTTCCTTCGAAAATGAAAGTGCCAAAAACAAATCAAACATGAGTTTTGGGTCAAATGGAGATGATTGGGTACGTCCGTTGCAAAAAATTCAACTGCGAGTTTTTTCGTGCATCGGTGGGAAAACGGCCCTCCCGCACGAGTTTTACGGCACCGTTCCACCGGAAATGAAAGTGCCAAAAACCCACCAAACATGAGTTTTGGGTCAAACGGAGATGATTGGGTGCGTCCATTGTGAAATATTCAACTGTGAGTTTTTCGGTGCATCTGTGGGAAAAACGCCCCCCCCCCCCCCCGCATGAGTTTTGCGGCACCATTCCACTCGAAATGAAAGTGCCAAAAACCCATCAAACATGAGTTTTGGGTCAAATGGAGATGATTGGGTGCGTCCGTTGCGAAAAATTCAACTGCGAGTTTTTTTCGTGCATCGGTGGGTAAAACGGCCCTGCCGCACGAGTTTTGTGGTACTGTTCCGCCGGAAATGAAAGTGCCAAAAACCCACCAAACATGAGTTTTGGGTCAAACGAAGATGATTGGGTGCGTCCATTGTGAAATATTCAACTGCGAGTTTTTCGGTGCATCTGTGGGAAAAACGCCCCCCCCCTCGCATGAGTTTTGCGGCACAGTTCCACTCAAAATCAAAGTGCCAAAAACCCATCAAACATGAGTTTTGGGTCAAATGGAGATGATTGGGCACGTCCGTTGCGAAAAGTTAAACTGCGAGTTTTTTCGTGCATCGGTGGGTAAAACGGCCCTGCCGCACGAGTTTTGTGCCACCGTTCCGCCGAAAATGAAAGTGCCAAAAACCCACCAAACATGAGTTTTGGGTCAAACGAAGATGATTGGGTGTGTCCATTGTGAAAACTTCAACTACGAGTTTTTCGGTGCATCAGTGGGAAAAACGGCCCCCCCGCACGAGTTTTGCGGCACCATTCCACTCGAAATGAAAGTGCCATAAACCCATCAAACATGAGTTTTGGGTCAAATGGAGATGATTGGGCGCGTCCGTTGCGAAAAAATCAACTGCGAGTTTTTTCGTGCATCGGTGGGAAAAACGGCCCTCCTGCACGAGTTTTGCGGCACTGTTCCGCCGGAAATGAAAGCACCAAAAACCCACCAAACATGAGTTTTGGGTCAAACGGAGATGATTGGGTGCGTCCATTGTGAAATATTCAACTGCGAGTTTTTTTCGTGCATCGGTGGGTAAAACGGCCCTGCCGCACGAGTTTTGTGGCACCGTTCCGCCGGAAATTAAAGTGTCAAAACCCACCAAACATGAGTTTTGGGTCAAACGGAGATGATTGGGTGTGTCCATTGTGAAAACTTCAACTTTGAGTTTTTCGGTGCATCAGTGGGAAAAACGGCCCCCCCGCACGAGTTTTGCGGCACCATTCCACTCGAAATGAAAGTGCCATAAACCCATGAAACATGAGTTTTGGGTCAAATGGAGATGATTGGGCGCGTCCGTTGCGAAAAAATCAACTGCGAGTTTTTTTTTGCATCGGTGGGAAAAACGGCCCTCCCTCACGTGTTTTCCGTCACCGTTCCTTCGAAAATGAATGTGCCAAAAACCAATCAAACATGAGTTTTGGGTGAAATTGAGATGATTGGGTACGTCTGTTGCGAAAAATTCAACGGCGAGTTTTTTCGTGCATTAGTGGGAAAAATGGCCCTCCCGCACGAGTTTTGCGGCACCATTCCGCCGGAAATGAAAGTGCCAAAAACCCATCAAACATGAGTCTTGGGTCAAATGGAGATTGATTGGGCGCCTCCATTGCGAAAAATTCAACTGCGAGTTTTTTTTCGTGCATCGGTGGGTATAACGGCCCTGCCGCACGAGTTTTGTGGCACCGTTCCGCCGGAAATGAAAGTGCCAAAAACCCACCAAACATGAGTTTTGGGTCAAACGGAGATGATTGGGTGTGTCCAATGTGAAAACTTCCACTACGAGTTTTTCGGTGCATCAGTGGGAAAAACGGCCCCCCCGCACGAGTTTTGCGGCACCATTCCACTCGAAATGAAAGTGCCATAAACCCATCTAACATGAGTTTTGGGTCTAATGGAGATGATTGGGCGCGTCCGTTGCGAAAAATTCAACTGCGAGTTTTTTCGTGCATCGGTGGGAAAAACGGCCCTCCTGCACGAGTTTTGCGGCACCGTTCCGCCAGAAATGATGGCAAAAACCTACCAAACCTGAGTTTTGGGTCAAACGGAGATGATCGGGTGCGTCCGTTGCGAAAAATTCTACTGCGAGTTTTTTTTTGTAAAATGGTGGGAAAAACGGCCCTCCCGCACTAGTTTTGCGGCACCGTTCCTTCGAAAATGAAAGTGCCAAAAACCCATCAAACATGAGTTTTGGGTCAAATGTTGATGATTGGGTGCGTCCATTGCGAAAAATTCAACTGCGAGTTTTTTTTGTGCATCGGTGGGAAAAACGGCCCTCCCTCACGAGTTTTCCGTCAGTGTTCCTTCGAAAATGAATGTGCCAAAAACCAATCAAACATGAGTTTTGGGTGAAATGGAGATGATTGGGTACGTCCATTGCGAAAAATTCAACGGCGAGTTTTTTCGTGCATTAGTGGGAAAAATGGCCCTGCCGCACGAGTTTTGCGGCACCATTTCGCCGGAAATGAAAGTGCCAAAAACCCATCAAACATGAGTTTTGGGTCAAATGGAGATGATTGGGCGCGTCCGTTGCGAAAAATTCAACTGCGAGTTTTTTTCGTGCATCGGTGGGTAAAACGGCCCTGCCGCACGAGTTTTGTGGCACCGTTCCGCCGAAAATGAAAGTGCCAAAAACCCACCAAACATGAGTTTTGGGTCAAACGAAGATGATTGGGTGTGTCCATTGTGAAAACTTCAACTACGAGTTTTTTGGTGCATCTGTGGGAAAAACGCCCCCCCCCCCCCGCATGAGTTTTGCGGCACCATTCCACTCGAAATGAAAGTGCCAAAAACCCATCAAACATGAGTTTTGGGTCAAATGGAGATGATTGGGTACGTCCGTTGCGAAAAATTCAACGGCGAGTTTTTTCGTGCATTAGTGGGAAAAATGGCCCTCCCGCACGAGTTTTGCGGCACCATTCCGCCGGAAATGAAAGTGCCAAAAACCCATCAAACATGAGTCTTGGGTCAAATGGAGATGATTGGGCGCATCCATTGCGAAAAATTCAACTGCGAGTTTTTTTTCGTGCATCGGTGGGTATAACGGCCCTGCCGCACGAGTTTTGTGGCACCGTTCCGCCGGAAATGAAAGTGCCAAAAACCCACCAAACATGAGTTTTGGGTCAAACGGAGATGATTGGGTGTGTCCAATGTGAAAACTTCCACTACGAGTTTTTCGGTGCATCAGTGGGAAAAACGGCCCCCCCGCACGAGTTTTGCGGCACCATTCCACTCGAAATGAAAGTGCCATAAACCCATCTAACATGAGTTTTGGGTCTAATGGAGATGATTGGGCGCGTCCGTTGCGAAAAATTCAACTGCGAGTTTTTTCGTGCATCGGTGGGAAAAACGGCCCTCCTGCACGAGTTTTGCGGCACCGTTCCGCCAGAAATGATGGCAAAAACCTACCAAACCTGAGTTTTGGGTCAAACGGAGATGATCGGGTGCGTCCGTTGCGAAAAATTCTACTGCGAGTTTTTTTTGTAAAATGGTGGGAAAAACGGCCCTCCCGCACTAGTTTTGCGGCACCGTTCCTTCGAAAATGAAAGTGCCAAAAACCCATCAAACATGAGTTTTGGGTCAAATGTTGATGATTGGGTGCGTCCATTGCGAAAAATTCAACTGCGAGTTTTTTTGTGCATCGGTGGGAAAAACGGCCCTCCCTCACGAGTTTTCCGTCAGTGTTCCTTCGAAAATGAATGTGCCAAAAACCAATCAAACATGAGTTTTGGGTGAAATGGAGATGATTGGGTACGTCCATTGCGAAAAATTCAACGGCGAGTTTTTTCGTGCATTAGTGGGAAAAATGGCCCTGCCGCACGAGTTTTGCGGCACCATTTCGCCGGAAATGAAAGTGCCAAAAACCCATCAAACATGAGTTTTGGGTCAAATGGAGATGATTGGGCGCGTCCGTTGCGAAAAATTCAACTGCGAGTTTTTTTCGTGCATCGGTGGGTAAAACGGCCCTGCCGCACGAGTTTTGTGGCACCGTTCCGCCGAAAATGAAAGTGCCAAAACCCCACCAAACATGAGTTTTGGGTCAAACGAAGATGATTGGTGTGTCCATTGTGAAAACTTCAACTACGAGTTTTTTGGTGCATCTGTGGGAAAAACGCCCCCCCCCCCCCGCATGAGTTTGCGGCACCATTCCACTCGAAATATGAAAGTGCCAAAAACCCATCAAACATGAGTTTTGGGTCAAATGGAGATGATTGGGTACGTCCGTTGCGAAAAATTCAACTGCGAGTTTTTTCGTGCATTAGTGGGAAAATGGCCCTCCCGCAGAGTTTTGCGGCACCATTCCGCCGGAAATGAAAGTGCCAAAACCCACCAACATGAGTTTTGGTTCAAACGGAGATGATTGGGTGCGTCCCTTGTGAAATAATCAACTGCGAGTTTTTTCGTGCATCGGTGGGAAAAACGGCCCTCCCGCACGTGTTTTCCGGCACCGTTCCTTCGAAAATGAAAGTGCCCAAAACCCATCAAACATGAGTTTTGGCTCAAATGGAGATGATTGGGTACGTCCGTTGCGAAAAATTCAACTGCGAGTTTTTTCGTGCATCGGTGGGAAAACGGCCCACCCGCACGAGTTTTGCGGCACCGTTCCGCCGGAAATGAAAGTGCCAAAAACCCACCAAACATGAGTTTTGGGTCAAACAGAGATGATTGGGTGCGTCTCTTGTGAAATAATCAACTACGAGTTTTTTCGTGCATCGGTGGGAAAAACGGCCCTCCCGCATGAGCTTTCCGGCACCGTTCCTTCGAAAATCAAAGTGCCAAAAACCCACCAAACATGAGTTTTGGGTCAAACGGAGATGATTGGGTGCGTCCCTTGTGAAATAATCAACTGCGAGTTTTTTCGTGCATCGGTGGGAAAAACGGCCCTCCCGCACGAGTTTCCGGCACCGTTCCTCGAAAATGAAAGTGCCAAAAACCCATCAAACATGAGTTTTGGTTCAAATGGAGATGATTGGGTACGTCCGTTGTGAAAAATTCAACTGCGAGTTTTTTCGTGCATCGGTGGGAAAACGGCCCTCCTGCACGAGTTTTGCGGCACCATTCCGCCGGAAATGAAAGTGCCAAAAACCCACCAAACATGAGTTTTGGGTCAAACGGAGATGATTGGGTGCGTCTCTTGTGAGAAAATCAACTGTGAGTTTTTTCGTGCATCGGTGGGAAAAACGGCCCTCCTGCACGAGTTTTCCGGGTACCGTGCCGCCGGAAAATGAAAGTGCCAAAAACCCACCAAACATGAGTTTGGGTCGAACGGAGATGATTGGTGTGCGTCCATTGTGAATATTCAACTGCGAGTTTTTCGGTGTGCATCTGTGGGAAACCCGCCCCCCCCCCCCCCCCCCCGCATGAGTTTTTGCGGCACCATTCCACTCGAAATGAAAGTGCCAAAAACCCATCAAACATGAGTTTTCGGTCAAATGGAGATGATTGGGCGCGTCCGTGCGAAAAATTCAACTGCGAGTTTTTTTCGTGCATCGGTGGGTAAAACGGCCCTGCCGCACGAGTTTTGTGGCACCGTTCTGCCAGAAATGAAAGTGCCAAAAACCCACCAAACATGAGTTTTGGGTCAAACGGAGATAATTGGGTGTGTCCATTGTTTAAACTTCAACTACGAGTTTTTCGGTGCATCATTGGGAAAAACGGCCCCCCCCCCGCACGAGTTTTGCGGCACCATTCCACTCGAAATGAAAGTGCCATAAACCCATAAAACATGAGTTTTGGGACAAATGGAGATGATTGGGCGCGTCCATTGCGAAAAAATCAATGCGAGTTTTTGCGTGCATCGGTGGGAAAAACGGCCCTCCTGCACGAGTTTTGCGGCACCGTTCCGCCGGAAATGAAAGTGCCAAAAACCCACCAAACATGAGTTTTTGGGTCAAACGGAGATGATTGGGTGCGTCCCTTGTGAAATAATCAACTGCGAGTTTTTTCGTGCATCGGTGGGAAAAACGGCCCTCCCGCACGTGTTTTCCGGTACCGTTCCTTCGAAAATGAAAGTGCCAAAAACCCATCAAACATGAGTTTTGGGTCAAATGGAGATGATTGGGCGCGTCCATTGCGAAAAATTCAACTGCGAGTTTTTTCGTGCATCGGTGGGTAAAACGGCCCTGCCGCACGAGTTTTGTGGCACCGTTCCGCCGGAAATGAAAGTGCCAAAAACCCACCAAACATGAGTTTTGGGTCAAACGGAGATGATTGGGTGCGTCCATTGTCAAATTCAACTGTGAGTTTTTCGGTGCATCTGTGGGAAAAACGCCCCCCCCCGCATGAGTTTTGCGGCACCATTCCACTCGAAATGAAAGTGCCAAAAACCCATCAAACATGAGTTTTGGGTCAAATGGAGATGATTGGGCGCGTCCGTTGCGAAAAATTCAACTGCGAGTTTTTTCGTGCATCGGTGGGTAAAACGGCCCTGCCGCACGAGTTTTGTGGCACCGTTCTGCCAGAAATAAATGTGCCAAAAACCCACCAAACATGAGTTTTGGGTCAAACGGAGATGATTGGGTGTGTCCATTGTTTAAACTTCAACTACGAGTTTTTCGGTGCATTAGTGGGAAAAACCCCCCCGCACGAGTTTTGCGGCACCGTTCCACTCGAAATGAAAGTGCCATAAACCCATAAAACATGAGTTTTGGGTCAAATGGAGATGATTGGGCGCGTCCGTTGCGAAAAAATCAACTGCGAGTTTTTTCGTGCATCGGTGGGAAAAACGGCCCTCCCGCACGAGTTTTCCGGCACCGTTCCTTCGAAATGAAATGCCAAAAACCCATCAAACATGAGTTTTGGGTCAAATGGAGATGATTGTGTACGTCCGTTGCGAAAAATTCAACAGCGAGTTTTTCGTGCATCGGTGGGAAAACGCCCTCCCGCACGAGTTTTGCGGCACCGTTCCGCCGGAAATGAAAGTGCCAAAAACCCACCAAACATGAGTTTTGGGTCAAACGGAGATGATTGGGTGCGTCCATTGTGAAATATTCAACTGAGTTTTTCGGTGCATCTGTGGGAAAAACGCAAACCCCCCCCCCCCGCATGAGTTTTGCGGCACC
>VDCT01000277.1:0-28728 GCA_009763385.1 Coix lacryma-jobi var. lacryma-jobi | reverse complement strand
TCTTCAGCAGGTTCCACTTCTTCATTCTGATCGGGCTCGTGTTCCACTTCAGGTTCCTCCACGACTCCGTCTTCGGGGTCCTCAGCAACTGGTGGAATCACGGGGTGAAGCTGGTTGTGCAGCTGGTGTACTTCCTCATGAAGCATATCATTGAACTGCTCACATCTGGGCGGTGTACTGCTTGCAGTCCATGGAGCTGGGCTCTGGTATACGTCTTCGCGGGTCCCAGCATCATTGGCTGCTCGATACGCGCGAACCGTGTTCCGATTGGCCTGCTCCAGAGGAGCTCGTGCCTCATAAAACTCCAGGCGGGAAAGATAGAAGTCATGCTCCATGTTCTCCATCTCAGCCTTCAGATTCTTGATTTCCTCTTCCTTCAGCTGTTTGCGGTGACGGGGACGAAACGAAACGAGACCATTGGAGGATTCTCCAGTCTCTTCTCCGGTGCGTGTGGCGCCAGCTGGTGACGCGGTACACCGTTTGGTCCAGTCGACTGCGCGCAGGTCGCTTGATAATGGCCATATCTGGACAAGAGTTATAGATGAGAAAGGCTAGCAAGAAAAAGGTAAAGGCATACTACCAAAACGAACTTAGAGAGGAAGTTTACTTAAGTGATTATGTATGATGCATGAATCGTTCCTACGGAACAAGGCAATGCAATACTTAACATATATATATAGGGCTTAATATATATATACAGTCCCGCTACTAGTGTTGCCAATTAAAGACAGTTGAGATAAGCAATTTGGACCAAATAGTCAAGTTTAATTTTGTTTGGACTCAAAAGAACTTGAAGTTTTCGCAAAAGAAACACTGCAACGTTAAAGTGAGATGCTCTGATACCACTCTGTGACGGAACGACCCTTAATCCCATGGCCCACGTGTCCCTGTCAACCTCTGACAGCCGAACCCATGTTCCATGTGATTAAGACCTGTTCGCCACCGGGCTACATCAGTGCCCAATGTCCGCAGGATCATCTCACGATTCGGTTACAGCATTTCATACTTTTACAAAAAACATCGGAATAAACAGCGGAAGACTTAAATAACATTAGTTTTACAAACCGAGGTTCAAATGAGGTAAGGAGTACGATTATTACAAACCATTGTTCGGGAAATTCAAAGTAGACAACGTAGCGGAAACATAAAGATACATGTAAACCCAGCCCGAGGGTGCACATTTACTCATTGGCCTCATCGGCCTCTTCTGGGACGAGGTCACGCAACAGGGTGCGAGAACACATCGGGGGTCTCAGGCATACCTGCAACATGGGTAACAAACCCTGAGTACGGGGTACTCAACAAGACTTACCCGACTAAAGAAAAAGGGGAAACTCAGGAATGAAGGCTTAGGGTAGTCAAGGTAAGGCTTAAGCAAGATCAAGTATTTTGCAGAAAAGCATTTTGTAAATCTTATTTTATTTTTGAAAGATTCAGTATTCCTCAATTCTTCATCGTTCATGATTCATTTTACATTTCAAAACATTCCTAGTTGAGAACCACTCTCCGTTGACAGTCAGTGGACCAAGTCTCCATAACCGAGGAGCAACGTTAATCCGGATAAATAATACTCAGCTGAGGATCCCTATCCACACTGCATATGTAGCACCCAAGCTTGCATATGCCAACTCGTCTACCACGATTCCTCCAAGATTGGGCCCGGTCCTACGCCACCGGAAGTACAGTACACCACTCCAATCCGGGACTTTAACCCACGTGGGTACATGCTACTTCCGCCATCTCTCCACTCCCAGTGCGCGGTTGTCGGTCCAATAAAGGATTCCTCGGAGCCAGAGCTTTCCGAAGTATGTGAATAGTTACAAGTCTTGACCAGCAGGCCCCAAACGGATGGTCCCTAATTTTCCAGCCAAAACTATACCTTGGTCATATCTCACCCAAGCGTAATAGTCCTGTCAGTTTTTCCGCCAGCGACAAGCACCTCGGGACTCTAACCCAAGAGTACAGGTCCTGTCGTTTTTCAACCCTGTCCCGGTCGGTGTCAACTGTTGAGTCCCGGACTACAACATGACGGCACCGTACGCGCGGACAACCTCTTCTCGACAATGACCACAAGCTAGCTAGGCAAGCAGTCATCGAACGGAAGTAAAGCCAAATTCCCATAAAGATTCTTAAGTGATCACACTTTTGAAATTGGCATTTTATTGCAAAGTCTAATTCAATAAGCATTGCTAAGCATTTTTCAAATACTTTTGAAAACAGAGGTATCGGGTGTATCAGTGGTCAAGGTGGATAGTGCATCAATTAGGAAGCACACACAACTCCTATAAACCTAATGCAATAATTTAACTCAAAAGCATTTAAGGAAATCATTTTATAAATTCAAGGAAAGGGTTAAATGCACCGGGCTTGCCTTGGATGGCAAAAAGAGCAGACTCGGGGTAGGTATAGGTGTCGGAGCTCGGGGTCGCCTCGGGAGTTGGTTCGTCAACAGCGGCCTCGACTCTGGTACCTTCTTCGTCAACTATACGGATGCAATGATGAATGCTCATGAGTATGATGATATGGACTTAAGGTGCAAGACAATTCACTGATTCTAGATTACTCTTAAACAAGGCATAATCGAAATCTAGGTTGAGCATAAAAGGTAACCATTTCTTCCTTAAGTAATATTGATTAAACTAGCCTTATTACAATTATCCTAAGCATCATCAAATCATAGCATCACAACCATCATAGACCAAGGGTAGGGGTCTACGAACATCAATCAATCCAAAGATCACATCATCAAAACACTCATTACCAACCCTAATCCACCTTTCTATTTTCTTAATTTATTTAAAAGGTCATTTTATGAAGTTGCTCCAAAATTACCAAATTAATCACATAAGTTCATTATGACTTAAATAGATGGCAAAACAAATTTCATAATTTTTGGAGGTCATTAAGGTGCTCAAATAAAATCAGACATTAATTAACAAAAGGCACTATTTAACAATTAAAATAAAAGCTCAAAAATCAACTTGCTCAAAAGACTTCAAAATCTCCCCAGAGACTAAACATGGCATGGAAGCTCACAAAAATTTATCTCATGATTTTTGGAGTTATAAATAATTTTCTAAAAATCAAAAACTATCCATTTATTAATTAAAAGAGGGATTTTCATTTTCAAATTCTTGAAGAAAAGTCAAGTTTCATATTTTTATAAAATACTACACAGTGCAAGAGCATACCATAATTTTATCAGGATTTAGGAACAACAGATTAATTCACACAAAAAAGAGAAAACAGAGCACTATTCACATCTCTTAGAAAAAGAAAAGAGCACTGTGCTCCTTCTAAGCAGGGCTCGGCGAATCGCGGGGGCTCGGGCGAGACGGCGGAAACGGCTCGGTCGAGACGGAAGCGACTGCTTCGTCGAGGCCTGGCCCGGAGGCTCGAGACGGAAACAAAACGTTTCGTCCGAGGCCTGGCCGGGAGGCTCGGGCGAGACGGAAACAAAACGTTTCGTCCGAGGCCTGGCTCGGCGAAGCGGAGGGTGCACGAGTCCGCTCGAGGCTGGGCTCGGGCGAAGTGGTGAGGTCTGTCCGCTCGAGGCTTGGGCTCGGGCGAGACGGAAACGCAAGCGTCCGTCCGAGGCCTGACTGAGAGAGGCTCGGCGAAACGGAGTGGAAGCAAAGACCGAGGCTTCGGAGTGCTTACACGGGTCGGAGGCAGGGCTCGGGTGTGGCTCGACGCGTGCTCGAGGGTGAGGACGACCGCGGCGGCACTCCGGCGATCGGCGATCCTGCGCAACACACGAGACCGCAAGGGCCTGGTTAGAATCGCGCGGAGCCAGAGGAAGCTGCCACAGGGGTCAGAGGAAGGTATCCGTGCCGGAGAGGAGAGTATTTCACGAACCCGAGCTCGCCGGGTTTCTGCCGGAGGCGGCAACGACGAGCTACGCGGGCAAACGGGGACGGTAGAGGAGGAGGTGAAATTGGAGGGTGGGGAAGCTTCACGAGCTCAAGGCGGAGCTTTGGGCTAGACGGTTGGGCGGGGTGGAGGCTATGGACTGTGCTGGCGACGGAGGCGGAGCTGAGGGAGAGAGGTCGGGCTCCGGCGGGCTTATATAGGCACGGCAGGGCCGCCGGAGAGAGGGTAGAGAGAAGCGGGGTGGGGTGGATAAGATGGCGCGAGAGGGAGCGGGCTCGATTGGCGCGGTGGGAAGGACAAGCGGGCGTGCAGGTGCCGGGCGGCGAAGGGCGCGGGCGATGGCACGCGGCGGCGAGCGCTGGGGGGAGGGGTAGGGGAGGAGGGAGGTCAACTGGCGCGCGTGCGGGGGGCGGCATGATGGCGGGCGGCGGGGGCAGGCGGTGGTCGGGAAGACGAGCGGCTGCCAAACGCGTGGCGCGCGCAGCGCCGGAGGCTCGGCCACGGCCGGGCCCTCCCCTACCGAGGAGGAAGATGAACAGGGCTAGGGTTTTAGGGTTTGACTTTAGGCTGATATCTGTATTTTGCAAATTACTTCCAAAATTTGAACTGTGCGACAAAAACTCAAAATACCAAAGTTGCTCAGAAAAATGAGATCTACAACTTTGTCAATATGAACATTTTCAAATTCCAAATAGTTTCTGAACCATATACAAAAACAGAAAAGGGACACTTTTCAAATTTGATTCAAATCAAAATTACTTTGGATTTCAAACTGAAACTTGAAAATCCTTATATATGAAAGTTTTCCATTTGTCAAAACCTACAACTTTGCTAATATACACTTTTTCTGAAACTCAATAGTTTTGAAAACTTTTGAAAACTCAAAAGGGACAAAAACTGGAGTTTGAATGGATTTGAAATTACTTCAAATTTTATATAGAAACTTGAAAGAAATCTGTAAACACCAAAGTTGTTCCTATAGGTCAGATTCACAACTTTGCTTTTTGAACCAACCCAAAATTTTGAATTTTGAAAAAGTTATCGAAAAGGGAATAAATCCAGGATTGGGAATTTTAGGGTTTTGCAAAAGGAAAATCAAATCAAATCTGATTTTTGAACTTTTTGAACTTTGGCCAACACAACAAAACTTCAAGACATCCAACGAACAAGAATTACACAAAGCTAGGCACAGAGGTGAAATTACCATTTTTGCCCTTATAAGAAGAATTGGGCTTTTAGGGTTTTTGAAAAGGGATTGCTACACAAGTACTAAGCATCATCAATGCAGGCAAGAATGATTAATGACTAATGATGATGACATGCCAGGTTAATTAATACGTTAAACACCAGAGGTGTTACAGCTTCCCCCTAAAAGAAATCTCGCCCCGAGATTCCACGTCTTAAGAAGGAAAAGGCAAAACCTTACATCTACAGAGATTCGAGAAAGTCGGATAGTTCTTTGCTAAGAAGTCTTCGGATTCCCAGTGGCTTCTTCTTCAGAGTGCTGGTTCCACTGGATCTGTACCATCTTGTGGTGGTTCTTCTTGGGTAACACGATCCTTGTGATCCAACACGGACAGGATATTCCGAGTATGACAGATCTGGTTCTAGCTCAACGCCTTCAACTTCAACCACATGTTCAGGTACTCGGAGACACTTCTTGAGTTGGGAGACATGAAACACATTATGAACTGCTGAATGAAAGATGACGGGCAAACTTAGCTTGTAAGCGACTTTGCCAAAACGATCCAGAATCTCGAACGGACCAATGTAGCGGGGTGCTAACTTTCCTTTGACTCCAAAACGAGTGACTCCTTTGGTGGGTGAGACCTTCAGGTACACATAATCCCCGATCTCGAACTGCAGAGGTCGACGTCTCTTGTCAGCATAACTTTTCTGTCGAGACTGTGCAATCTTCATGTTCTCTTGTATTTGCTTGACTTTCTCTTCCATATCTTTTACTAGATCAACTCCAAAGAATTCCCTTTCTCGGGTTCAGACCAACTGAGAGGTGTACGACAACGGCGGCCGTACAGTGTTCAAAGGTGCCATTTTGATGCTTTCTTGATAACTGTTGTTGTAGGAGAATTCTGCCAAGGGCAAACACTAATCCCAGTATCTGCGAAGGTAAGCACACAGGCTCTCAACATATCTTCTAACACTTGGTTGACTCTCTCAGTCTGTCCATCAGTCTGCGGATGATGATAGGCCGTGCTATACAATAGCTTGGTTCCAAGTGAGGCATGAACGCTTTCCAGAACTTAGCGACAAACTGAGTACCACGATCTGAGATGATGGTCTTGGGTATGCCATGGAGCTCACTATGTGTGTTCTTGTACAAGGTGGCATAATTGGGGCGGTGTGTTGTTGTCTTGACTGGTAAGAAATGAGCTTGTGTGAGACGGTCCACAATTACCCAAATGGAATCAAATCCTTTTTGAGTCTTGGGTAACCCATTGATAAAATCCATACTGATATCCTCCCATTTCCAACCAGGACTGACAAAGGTTGCAGCTCTCCTCCGGACTTCATATGCACAGCTTTGACTTTCTGGCAGGTATCGCATTGAGCGACATATCGGGCGATCTCAATCTTCATCTTTGTCCACCAGAATTGCTGCTTCAAATTGGTACATCTTGTTGCTGCCAGGATGGATGGCAAATCTGGTTGAGTGTGCTTCATCAAGGATTATCTGTCTCAGCTAGGTACCTTGGGAACTACCAGACGGTTCTTGAACCATACCACTCCCTCATCATCAATCCTGAAACAGTCGGCTTTTCCAGCTCGAACCTTTTCGCTGATGTGCTGATTCCGGGGTTATCTTTCTGTGCAGCTATGATCTGTTCTCTGATAGAGGTTTCTACTTTGACATTGCCTAGACTCCTTGTGGAACCATTTCAATACCCAGCTTCTCTAGTTCATAGCATAGGGAAGATTCATAGGATTTCATAACCAGGCAGTTACAGTATGACTTGCGACTGAGTGCATCGGCGACCACATTCGCCTTACCCGGATGGTAATGCACTTCGATATCATAGTCCTTGATTAACTCAAGCCATCTTCGCTGCCTCATGTTCAGCTCTTCTTGGGTGAAGATACTTCAGGCTCTTGTGATCTGTGTACACATTGCAGGTACTGCCCAACAGATAATGACGCCATATCTTCAAGCATGAACCACTGCTGCTAACTCAAGATCATGAGTTGGATAATTTTCCTCATGTCGCTTAAGCTGCCGCGAGGCATAAGCGATCACTCTTCCTTCTTGCATCAACACGCAACCCAAACCAGTACCAGATGCATCACAGTAGACATCAAAGGGCTTCTCGACGTTCGGCTGAGCTAGCACTGGTGACGTGGTTAACAACTTCTTCAAAGTCTGAAAAGCTTGTTCACAAGCTGGTGACCAAAAGAAACTTCACAGAATTCTTCAGCACTCGGTGATAGGCTTGGCAATTCTGGAGAAATCTGGGATGAATCGACGATAATATCCAGCCATTCCCATAAAAAACTGCGGACCTTGTGAACGAGGTAGGTGGCATCCAATCCAGGATATCGACACTTTTCCGGGGTCGACTGACACACCTTCTGCGGATAGGACATGACCAAGAAACTGTATCTGATCCAACCAGAATTCACACTTACTGAACTTAGCATAGAGCTGATGGTCTCTGAGACGGGATAGAACAGTACGAAGATGTTCAGCATGATCTTCAGGGGTTTTTGAGTAGACAAGGATGTCGTCAATGAAACACCACGAATTTATCAAGCTCTGGCATGAAAACAGAGTTCATGAGGTACATGAAATGAGGGGTGCATTGGTCAATCCGAAAGACATGACCAAATACTCATATAGGCCGTATCTGGTGGGTGAAGGCTTTTTAGGAATATCTTCAGGACGGATTTTTATTTGGTGGTAACCAGATCTGAGGTCAATCTTGGAGAATACCTTGGCCCCAGCTAACTGGTCAAACAGAAGATCGATACGAGGCAAGGGGTATTTGTTTTTGATGGTGACTTCGTTAGGGGCGATAATCAACGCAAAGTCTGAGACTCTTGTCTTTCTTCTTTACAAAGATTGCAGGACAGCCCCAAGGAGACGAGCTGGGCGAATGAAACCCTTGTCCAACAAATCTTGTAATTGGATTTTTAGTTCTGCCAACTCTTTGGGAGGCATACGATAAGCTCTGCGGGATATGGGAGCAGTCCCGGGCTTTAGCTCTATGGCAAACTCAACATCACGGTCAGGATGTAGACCCGGTAAGTCTTCAGGAAAGACATCAGGGAACTCACAGACTACAGGGATGTCTCGGATCCCTTGATCATAGGTAGCATTTAGCTGTGTGGTAGCTGGTTTTGAAGGCATAGGAAGTTGGAGAAGGAGTTTGGCGGTACTGTTAGGAATATCCACTCTCGCAACTCTATTCAAGATGTCGATCATGGCCTTGTACTGGCACATCCAATTCATGCCTAAAATGACATCTATCTCCTGATCTTTCAACACTATCATGGTGGTAGGGAACGCATGATTTCCCAACATCACTGGTATACTGCAAAACCCCTTTTGGTGTTTATACGCCCTCCAGGCGATAAAATGCAAAACTTTCTTTCAACTCCCCAATTCATATGTCATGCTTAGAGACGAAGGTACGACTGATGAAGAAAATGCGATGCACCAGAAGAAAAACAACACAACTGCAGGGTGATTGGCAACGGGAAACCTACCGATCATGACGGGCTCTCCTTCTGGATATCGCTGACAGTGGGTGTAGTAGACTTGCCCGTGCTTCTTGACGAACTTGCCCTTCTGCTTGCTGCTGTGGAGCATGGTGTTGCTGCTGCTGTGGTCCTCCAGGACCCTTCTGAAAGTTCTGAGCAGGCTCTTGGGCTTTGGGCACTCACGAGACCAGTGGCCAAGTTGACCACAGTTGTAGCAGGGATGGTTATAGGCGGTTTGTGGGGTGGTGTGATACGAACACCTGGGGCGTTCGGCTGAGTGGCGCTTTGCTGGTTGACGTTGTGGGTGGTAGCCGCGGTACGACAACCACTTGCTGGTGAGGGTAAGGTGGAGGTGGTTGTGGTGGTGACTAGGATGATATATGACCCTCTGGCGCTTGTGATTGCCAGAGTGGCTGCTAGATCCTGCTTTCTTCTTCTCTCTCCTCCTCTTGGTACTGACGGTTACTCTCTTCAAAAGCAAATGCCCCGGTCAACAGCCTCATGATAAGAACCGGTCAGGTTGTTGGACATGCTTCTGCGGATCTTAGGGTGCAATCCCCTAAGGAAACAGTCTCTCTTCTTCTCATCCGTGTTGACATATTCCGCTGCATACTGACTCAGATGGTTGAATTGACCCACATACTGCATCACTGTGGAGTCCTTCTGCTGCAGGCTAGGAACTGATCAAGCTTCATCTTCATCAGACCTGATGGGATGGTGTGTGCATGGAAAGCGGTGCGGAACTCTTCCTAGGTCAATCATGACCTCAGGCTGGGCAGCCAAGAGGTTGGCATACAAGTGCTTGCTGGGCCACGAAGCTGCTGCGAAGCAAACCCGGGCTTCTGGATTTCAGTGCATCGGATGAGACCAAACTTCTGCTCCATGGTGCGGAGCCAATCAGCAGCTTCGAGGGTTCATCGGCTCTGGTGAAAACGGTGACGGGTTTCAGTGAAATCCACATAGGTGTCTCTGGTTGTGACGACCACGGTGACCAACATTCTGCTGTCCTTGTTCTGAGCCATCAGATGGCAGCGGCGGCCAGGGCTGCAATGGCCTCTGCTAGGGTAGCTGGTACAGGTGGAGGGTTTGGGAGACGGTCATCTCCAGCACCTCCGGCTCCGGTACGGGTGTTCACAGGCATCTGTATAGCAACTCGGAACTCAGCATATAGGGACAAAGGTTCTGAAAAACTTGATGATAACTTCACTGATACAAAGATAGCGCCTGATAGAGATGAAACAGACTGATAAGGGGAAAAGGTACGAAAAAAAGAACATGCCAGACTTGGCAACAGACAGACTAACGCCCCCAAACCTAGTCTAAGGTTTTAGGTAAGCAGATGGTACAGACACAAGGAGTCTAGTCGTATCGATGAAGATCAACTCTTCGTCATCATCATCATCCTCGATGATAAGCTCAGGCTCTTCCTCCTCATCTTCTCTTCAACGTGGACATCTTCAGCAGGTTCCACTTCTTCATTCTGAGGGCTCGTGTTCCACTTCAGGTTCCTCCACGACTCCGTCTTCGGGGTCCTCAGCAACTGGTGGAATCACAGGGTTGAAGCTGGTTGTGCAGCTGGTGTACTTCCTCATGAAGCATATCATTGAACTGCTCGATCTGAGCGGGTACTGCTGCAGTCCATGGAGCTGGGCTCTGGTGAACGTCTTCGCGGGTCCAAGCATCATTGCGCTGCTCGATAGCGCGAACCGTGTTTCGATTGGCCTGCTCCAGGGAAGCTCGTGCCTCATAAAACTCCAGGCGGGGAAGATAGAAGTCATGCTCCATGTTCTCCATCTCAGCCTTCAGATTCTTGATTTCCTCCTTCAGCTGTTTGCGGGTACGACGGGGAAAACGACGACCATTGGAGGATTCTCCAGTCTCTTCTCCGGTGCGGTGCCAGCTGGTGACGCGGTACACCGTTTGGTCCAGTCGACTTGCGGGCAGTCCGCTTGATAATGGCCATATCTGGACAAGGTTATAGATGAGAAAGGCTAGCAAAAAAGGTAAAGGCATACTACCCAAACGAACTTAGAGAGGAAGTTTACTTAAGTGATTATGACATGATGCATGAATCGTTCCTACGGAACAGGCAATGCAATATTAACATATATATAGGCTTATATATATATACCATTTCCCGCTACTAGTGTTGCCAATTAAAGACAAGTTGAGATAAGCAATTTGGACCAAATAGTCAAGTTTAAATTTTGTTTGGACTCAAAAGAACTTTTGAAGTTTTCGCAAAAGAAACACTGCAACGTTAAAGTGAGATGCTCGATACCACTCTGTGACGGAACGACCCTTAATCCCATGCCACGTGTCCCTGTCAACCTCTGACAGCCACCAATGTTCCATGTGATTAAGACCTGTTCGCCACCGGGCTACATCAGTGCCCAATGTCCGCAGGATCATCTCACGATTCGGTTACACATTTCATACTTTTACAAACAACATCGGAATAAACAGCGGAAGACTTAATAACATTAGTTTTACAAACCGAGGTTTCAAATGAGGTAAGGAGTACGATTATTACAAACCATTGTTCGGGAAATTCAAAGTAGACAACGTAGCGGAAAATTAAAGATACATGTAACACCAGCCCGAGGGTGCACATTTACTCATTGGCCTCATCGGCCTCTTCCTGGACGAAGGTCACGCAACAGGGTGCGAGACCATCGGGGTCTCAGGCATACCTGCACATGGGGTAACAAACCCTGAGTACGTGGGGTACTCAACAAGACTTACCGACTAAAGAAAAAGGGGAAGACTCAGGAATGAAGGCTTAGGGTAGTAAAAGGTAAGGTAAGCAAGTAGCATAAATATTGCAGAAAGCATTTTTGTAAATCTTATTTTATTTTTGAAAGATTCAGTATTCCAATTCTTCATCGTTCATGATTCATTTACATTTCAAAACATTCCTAGTGAACCACTCTCCGTTGACAGTCAGGGACCAAGTCTCCATAACCGAGGAGCAACGTTAATCCGGATAAAAATATACTCAGCTGAGGATCCCTATCCACACTGCATATGTAGCACCCAGCTTGCATATGCCAACTCGTCTACCACGATTCCTCCAGATTGGGCCCGGTCCTACGCCACCGGAAGTACAGTACACCACTCCAATCCGGGACTTAACCCACGTGGGTACATGCTACTTCCGCCATCTCTCCACTCCCAGTGCGCGGTTGTCGGTCCAATAAAGGATTCCTCGGAGCCAGAGCTTTCCGAAGTATGTGAATAGTTACAAGTCTTGACCAGCAGGCCCCCATAGGATGATGGCCCTAATTTTTCCAGCCAGAACTATACCTTGGTCATATCTCCCAAGCGTAATTACTGTCAGTTTTTCCGCCAGCGACAAAGCACTCGCGACTCTAACCCAAGAGTACAGGTCCTGTCGGTTTTTCAACCCTGTCCCGGTCGGTGTCAACTGTTGAGTCCCGGACTACAACATGACGGCACCGTACGCGCGGACAACCTCTTCTCGACAATGACCACAAGTAGCTAGGCAAGAGTATCGAACGGGAGGGTAGTAAAGCCAAATTCCCATAAAGATTCTTAAGTGATCACACTTTTGAAATTGGCATTTTATTGCAAAGTCTAATTCAATAAGCATTGCTAAGCATTTTTCAAATATTTTGAAAACAGGGATGGGGTGTATCAGTGGTCAGGTGTGGATGTGCATCAATTAGGATAGCACACAAACCTATAAACTAATGAATAATTTAACTCAAAAGATTTAAGGAAATCATTATAAATTCAGGAAAGGGTAAGGTGTAATGCACCGGGCGTGCCTTGGATGGCAAAAAAGAGCAGACTCGGGGTAGGTATAGGGTCGGAGCTCGGGGTCGCCTCGGGAGTGGTTCGTCAACAGCGGCCTCGACTCTGGTACCTTCTTCGTCAACTATACGGATGCAATATGAATGCTCATGAGTATGATGATATGGACTTAAGGTGCAAGACAATTCCACTGATTCTAGATTACTCTTAAACAAGGCATAATCGAAATCTAGGTTGAGCATAAAAGGTAACCATTTCTTCCTTAGTAATATTGATTAAACTGAGCCCTTATTACAATTATCCTAAGCATCATCAAATCATAGCATCACAACCATCATAGACCAAAGGGTAGGGGTCTACGAACATCAATCAATCCAAAGATCACATCATAAACACTGATACCAACCCTAATCCACTTTTCTATTTTCTTAATTATTTAAAAGGTCATTTTATGAAGTTGCTCCAAAAATTACCAAATTAATCACATAAGTTCATTATGCTAAATAGATGGCCAACAAAACAAATTTCATAATTTTTGGAGGTCATTAAGGTGCTCAAATAAAATAGACATTAAGTAACAAAGGCACTATTTAACAATTAAAATAAAAGCTCAAAAATCAACTTGCTCAAAAGACTTCAAAATCCCACGAGACTAAACATGGCATGGGAAGCTCACAAAAATTTATCTCATGATTTTTGGAGTTATAAATAATTTTCTAAAATCTAAAACTATCCATTTATTAATTAAAAGAGGGATTTTTCATTTTCAAATCTTGAAGAAAGTCAAGTTTCATATTTTATAAAATACTACACATGCAAGGAGCTACCATAATTTATCAGGATTTAAGGAACAACAGAATTAATTCAACAAAAAGAGAAAACAGAAGCACTATTCACATCTCTTAGAAAAAAAAAAAGAGCACTGTGCTCCTTCTAAGCAGGGCTCGGCGAATCGCGCGGGGCTGTCGGCGAAACGAAACGGCTCGGTCGAGACGGAAGCGACTGCTTCGTCCGAGGCCTGGCCCGGAGGCTCGGGCGAGACGGAAACAAAAGTTTCGTCCGAGGCCTGGCCCGGAGGCTCGGGCGAGACGGAAACAAACGTTTCGTCGAGCCTGGCTCGGCGAAGCGAGGGTGCACGAGTCCGTCGAGGCTGGGCTCGGGCGAAGTGGTGAGGGTCTGTCCGCTCGAGGCTTGGGGCTCGGGCGAGACGGAAACGCAAGCGTCCGTCGGAGGCTGACTGAGAGGCTCGGGCGAAAACGGAGTGGAAGCAAAGACCGAGGCTTCGAGTGCTTACCACGGGTCGGAGGCAGGGCTCAGGGTGTGGCTCGACGCGTGCTCGAGGGTGAGGACGACCGCGGCGGCACTCCGGCGATCGGCGATCCTGCGCAACACACGAGACCGCAAGGGCCTGGTAGAATCGCGCGGAGCAAGGAAGCTGCCACAGGGGTCAGAGGAAGGTATCCTGGCCGGAGGAGAGGGAAGTATTTCACGAACCCGAGCTCGCCGGGTTTCTGCCGGAGGCGGCAACGACGAGCTACGCCGGCAAATGGGGACGTTAAGGTGAAATGGGAGGGTGGGGAGTTCACGAGCTCAAGGCGGAGCTGTTGGGCTAGGACGGTTGGGCGGTGGAGGCTATGGACTGTGCTGGCGACGAGAGGCGGAGCTGAGGGAGAGAGGTGGCTCGGCGGCGGGGCTTATATAGGCACGGCCAGGGGCCGTAGAGAGCTCGGGGTGGGTGGATAAGCTTGGCGAGAGGTGCGCACTCGATTGCGCTCTGGCGGGAAGGACAAGCGTGCGTGCAGGGCCTGGGCGAAGAGACGCCGGCGATGGCCAACGGCGGCGACGCGCTGGGCACTGTAGGGACGGGGCGGAGGTCAACTGGCGCTGAGGGGAGGCAATGAGCGCGGACGCAGGCGGCTGGTCGGGGACAGACGAGCGGCTGACCAAACGCAGCTGGGCGCGCCAGCGCCGGAGGCTCGGCCACGGCCGGGCCCTCCCCTACGCGAGGAAGATGAAAGGGCTAGGTGAGAGGGTTTTAGGGTTGACTTTAGGCTGATATCTGTATTTTGCAAATTACTTCCAAAATTTGAAACTGTGCGACAAAAACTCAAACTACCAAAGTGCTCAGAAAAATGAGATCTACAACTTTGTCAATATGAACATTTTCAAATTCCAAATAGTTTCTGAAACATATACAAAAGAAAAGGGGACACTTTTCAAATTTGATTCAAATCAAAATTACTTTGGATTTCAAACTGAAACTTGAAAATCCTTATATATAAAAGTTGTTCCATTTGTCAAAACTACAACTTTGCTAATATACACTTTTCTGAAACTCAATAGTTTTGAATAACTTTTGAAAACTCAAAAGGGACAAAACTGGAGTTTGAATGGATTTGAAATTTACTTCAAATTTTATATAGAAACTTGGAAATATGTAAACACCAAGTTGTCTATAGGTCAGATTCACAACTTTGCTTTTTGAAACCAACCCAAAATTTTGAATTTGAAAAAAGTTATCGAAAAGGGAATAAATCCAGGATTTGGGAATTTAGGGTTTTGCAAAAGAAAATCAAATCAAATCTGAATTTTGAACTTTTTGAACTTTGGCCAACACAACAAAAACTTCAAGACATCCAAACTGAACAAGAATTACACAACTAGGCACAGAGGTGTGAAATTACCATTTTTGCCCTTATAGGAAGAATTGGGCTTTTGGTTTTTGAAAGGGATTGCTACACAAGTACTAAGCAATCATCAAGCAAGGCAAGAATGATTAATGACTAATGATGATGACATGCCGGGTAATTACAGTTAAACACCAGAGGTGTTTACAATGAGAGAGCTTTGAAGCTTTACACACTCTTGATCAATCGAGTGTGGGACTCAAAGGTTCAGGCGATCATCGAATCACCTAACTATGAGACCCTCACGCGACGAGCTCTTCATAAGCTCAAGTCCAGTGAGATTGATGTCATGGCGAGGGCTTCTTATGAAAATCCTTCTGGCCCGTCGATGGCTTTGCTTTCTGGCTTCTTCTTCTAACCCCTCTGGAGGATTTGCACTCTCTTCTCTTCTTTCTGTCACAGAGGAGCAGCTGGAGTTCATGGGGGATGATGAGTTGGCTTTGCTCGCCAACCGTTCTCGCGGTTTCCACAACAATCGCAATGAACCGTCGCCGTGGAGGAGGACGCTCGGGATGTTTCGAGTGCGGCGACCCCAACCACTTCATCGCCAATTGCCCGAAGAAGAACAAGCAAGCCTTCGGCAATGTGGATCATGGGCAAGTACGACTCCGGCAAGCGCCAAGGAGAAGTAGTCCTCGCGAAGCACAAGCAGAAGGGCGGCTTCAACAAGGGAGTACATCAAGACGAGTACTTGGAGAAGGCCCAGGCTGAGCAGCGTGCGTTCTTCGCCACGCTCAGCGACGTCAACGACTCGGATGACGACTCCGTTTCCTCAAGCGACGACGAGTCTAAGAAGAAGGGATCGAGGACAAGCTAAACGGCCATTGCTTCTCGCCGAACAACGAGGGCTTTTCACCATGGCTCTCGGCAAGGAGGTCGACGGCGAGCTGGATGGAGGAGATCCCTCGGAACGATGACGACGACGACACCTCCCAGGTATCTCAGACCCGACGAGCTTTCTGCCGAGGTCGAGAAAATAACTCCGCCTTCTTAGGTCAAGACAAGCTGCTTAGGCATGGGTGCGAGAGAGCGGAAGGAGTAGGCAGAAGTGGGAGTACGGTGAAGGAACTTGAATCTGTCAAGTCCACCATTGTTGTCACCGAGGAGGAGTGTGAGATGTGCTCCCACACATGACTGACCTTCTCACTTTGAGAAGTAAGTTCTGTGTTGTAGGAGAGGTGGATGAGCTAAGGCTAGATCCTCGCTGTTGTGGTGCGTGCAAGTCCTGTGCGGGCTTGCAATCCGAGTTGGCAGAGAAGAATGTCAAGATTGTGTCTCTTGAGAAAGGCCAGCTCGGGTAGCACGTGTGTGTCTAGATGCACTTTGTGTGAGTGTTTGGAGATAGATATTGCGAATGTGCAGCATGACAAGATGCAAACCGAGGAAGAAAACACATACCTTCGGACCATCTTGTCATGGGTATCTAGTGGTGAGCCGCAGCTTGGGATGATGATCTCCTAGTTCAAGCGTGCTGCTGGAGGTCCAGGTGTAGGCTTTGCTCAGGGAGTTGAGTGCGCTTCATCTTTTGGCAAGATTGGACAGTCGAGTGGTCTGAACCCATGTGAGAAGCCCAACTCCTCCACTACTCCCAAGCTTACCAAGATTCCACAAAAAGAGCCTCTCAAGCCTAACACAAAGGATGTGGTGTTTGTTGAGCCTCCGAGAGCTCCACCCAAGAAACCAACATGGGCTCCCAAACCAAACCACCTCAAGAACAAGCTAGACACCATGCCACCCATCCAGGAGGAGCTTATGCCACAGAAGGGCAAAGTGATCCACACCCACTACCGTGAGTACCAACAACCCCTATGAGAGCGGTGAGGTACCATTGTGAGCACTTTGGAGAGGTGGACACTTGAGCGAGTTTTGCTTTCAGCGCAAGAGAGAGGCGCGCCGTGCAAAGAAGATGAACAACACGGACATGTACCATCCTTTCCATGATGTACATGTGTCGAATGTTCAGAGGCATGCTGCTAGGCCTAGAGGTCCAAAACCTCAAGTTCCTAGGCCTAGGCCGCGAAGAGAACGTGCCCGGCGGGAGCCTGCAGTGGTGGGCTATGGACCCCGTGGCGATGGCTTTGTAGTTGAGCGTTTCTCCCCATCGCATTTTGAGCATCGCAATGGATGCTCCTCCCTTAGCGGACCACGTTTTCCTGTACATGGTGATCGCTCTTCCTGTAGGTGTGACACCCCAATTTTAAGAACAAAATTGGAGCACAATATATGTATGCCAGGATCAATTTTCATACATATATCCACATCATAGTAGATATCAAAACAATGCTTTTATTAATATATCGAACTTTATTACAAAAATGACCCTCGGGTCTGAAAGAAAAATACAGACTCTCAGTCTAACTCTAATGTAGACTCGCAGAAACTGGACGCCATCTCCACAGGAAGGTCGACCGGGGGTTGCGCCATCCTAGTACAAGTCGTCTGGGTCATATCCACCGTCTTCTCGGTACTCCTGCTCCGCGTCGTAGACTCCAGCGTCTGGGTGGGGTAGCAGGGGTTCAAAGAGGAAGGGTGAGTACATTGAAATGTACTCCGCAAGTGTAGGAAATACATGCTTATGAGGCTAAAAACAAAGGTAGGCTGACTCTGTTTGACTCCAGCGCCTAAAGCAACACATCCTATTAAATCCTATTTCCTATGCACCTATTTACTAGGTTATAACCACAGTCTCCAACGGTAACAGTAACCACACTCGAAGTCGCACCGAGCAAACCACACTCGAGTCACATCGAGCAACCAACACTTGGAGTCACACCAAGCAACCGCACTTGGAGTCGCACCAAGCACCCACACCTGAAGTCCATCAGGCAAACCACACCTGAAGTCCATCAGATGACCCGAACCAGTAACCAGTAACCAACTAATCTCGAAGAAGTCCAAGCCCGCTCGTGACCGTGAGCACGGCTGATATATCAGTTTATTTACTCTGCAGAGTTTGCACATCTTTACCCATGAGTCGTGTTGCCCTTGTGCCCGAGGTAGCTAGCATCTTGACCCACTTCCAAGGTGAGTCGGCAGGGTTCACTACAAGGCCGTTACAAAGAGTCCTCCTATGCATATTAGTTTCATATGTCACGACGTAGAGCTACCTTCCGTAATAACACCAGGTCTGGCGCTCGAGCCTGGGAATCACTCCCGTACCAAGCAGTATCCTGCGTAGAAGAAGCCCTGTCCCATGTCCATACGTAACTAATAACGACATAAGGCTTCTCTAATTACTTAGCCAGTCCCAGAGCCATAAATGCCTCATGGTTTGCGCTGTTTTGCCGGGTTACTTGTCCAAGAACCGGGTCCTAGGGATCCAGGCAGGATAACAAACCACAAACCCAAACCAACGCCAAGTCCCATGGCAAACCGTAACGCCGAGTCACATGGCAACCGTACGCCAAGTCACATGGCACCACACCACCAACGGTCCATCCTGCCGGATTTACCTACTCACCATACTACAACATTACTAGTCGACAATGTTTCATAGATCATTAATCAGAATTAATTATTAACCAGCCCATCCCAAGACTGCAAGGCTAAGCATGACTTCTACCCATTTTCCCGAAACCAGGCGACAAGGATAATAATACAGAATCTAGTAAACCCTAACATGGGATTCAAATTTAGACACTGCATGCATCTATAGGATCTACTCTACTCTAATACCAAAAGTAAAATAAAGTAGGTGCAAAATGTTCAAGGACACTTGCCTACGGGCTGGGTTGGAGCGATGAAGGCACAAGGTTGTTCAGGGTTCCATGTAGCACGGCGGTGC
The DNA here is from genome assembly GCA_009763385.1 of Coix lacryma-jobi var. lacryma-jobi. Classification (NCBI taxonomy): domain Eukaryota; kingdom Viridiplantae; phylum Streptophyta; class Magnoliopsida; order Poales; family Poaceae; genus Coix; species Coix lacryma-jobi. The sequence goes on along the minus strand of VDCT01000277.1, from coordinate 9,891 downwards.
AGGATGTAGACGCATCGATCACACATCACACATGGCCCAAACAAAACAATATAAGAAACAATACATCATACAGTAGGAAAACAGAATGTAAATAGAACTAACGCGTAGAGCTCGACGAGACGAATCTAACGCGAGTTGAACGAGTCGAATCGGAGTTAAAATGAGCAAGTTATGGGCATTTGAAGTTAGATGGCAAAACTGTAAATAGTTGGAACTCGTTTTCGTATTTAAATAAATCAAAAACTGAAATTGAGGACGGACTAGACCGGGCCTCATTTAGTGGGAAATACAAGGGCTAGGAAAAGATTTTCGAGACTCAGTGAATAGAAGCATTGGATGGCGGGTTGATTCTGGGAAAGCAGAGGGGCTTCTTTGCAAAAGTGCCGAAGCCGTGCGGTGCAGTTTGCGTGGCGCTGGCGTGTTGTGCACGTGGCACCACGTGTCGTGTCATCACTGGGTCGGGTGTACCGTGTGGCGGTGGACGGAGGGGGCAGTGACGGGGTGGGCTCGGTCTACGGATCTGTGCACCCGGCGTATACCTCTTCGGATCGAATCTAATCGTGGCCGCGCATAACAGATCGGACGACACCGGGTGAAAGGGGCGAATTCCTCGCCGGCCGGCGCCAGAGGGCACGGCGGCGCTCTGTTTCCCACGGCGGCGGCATGGCCAGGACGCTCGGGGAGATGCCTAGAGGGCGGTAGAGACAGTGGGGTTAGGTGGGATCGATCGAGAAGCTCACCACGCGTCCACTGGAGGAGTTCCCGGCGACGGAGGTGGCTTGACGGCGACGAATCGACGACGGAGGCGGACGGTGGCACGCGGGTCCGGTGGTGCAGGCGCTGGAATGGAAGGGGGCGCCCACGGGCGATCTGGGTGGTGGCGGGTGGTCCGCGTCGAGTTCAGGGAGCTTCACTAGACGGTGAGGACGAGCAGAGCGTCTGGCCGCGGTGCTATGGCAATCGACAGAGGCGGCAGCGATCATGGAGTGGAAGGGAGGGTTCAGGTTTATGGTGCTATATGTAGGCCAGGGCTATGAGGGTAAGGTGGCGGCGCTATGGAATCCGCAGCTGACTCCGAGAAGGACGGGAGGGGCGCGAGGAGATCGATTCGGGCCGCTGCGCCTTGCGCGAACAGAGGAGGGAGCGAGCGCTGGAGGTGGGGGATAAGTGCTGACGGGTGGGCCATGATTGCCAGAGAGTGAGAGAGGGCGCCGAGGTGCGCGACGGGGCGTTTCCGCGGGCCGCGGCAAGGCGAAGGGAGAGGAGGCGGCGCGAGCCGGCTGAGCGAGATGGGCTGCTGCGAGGTGGGAGAGGAGGCGGCCTGCGGCGTGGCCCAAGAGGGAGGAGGCGGGGATGGGCCGGCAGAGGGGAGCGGCCTGGCGGAGGCTTGGGCGGGCCGGTTGGGAGAAGGAAAAGGAGGATTGAGCCCAGTGCCCTTTTCTTTTCATTTTTTTCTAAATTCTTTTGCAACCCTTTTGCAAATTCTTTCAAAATACAAAACTCAAACCCTTTTGAAATCAAAACTGTTTTGTAAACTTTTGGAATAATTTCCCTAGGTTTTGGAAATAAAACTTTGAGTTTGATTTTCTAAAATTTTCATAAACCTTTTCATTTATTTTCTAAATAGATAAATACGATTCGCCCTATCCGGGTTTAATAAATTCTTTTCACCCAAAAAAATATGCAACAGCATGAATGCAACAAACATCTGGTATTCTTGCTTCACTAACCCTAGTGTGGACCATATGCTCACCCTATATCTTTTTATTGATATAGGTAAAACGATTGGAGAACGTTTGGTTGTGGATTCCGGTGCTCGAGGCACATGACCGAAAATGCCAAGTGGTCTCAGTCTAGTCGATCGCCGTTTATCATTGATAGCTACAGGATTTTGTATATTACTTTTATATAGATAAAAATTGGAAAGTGTGTTGTTATGGATCGGCAAGGTAATGGCAGGAATAGAGTGCGAAGATGAGCACTTGTGTTGCGCGATGTTGCTATGTTCTATAAGTTTACCTTCACCTTTTCGAGACAATAGCAAAGGTAAAGTGTTGTCTCGTGGGTCGGTGCGAGTTAATGAGCACTTTGTGTTGCGCGATGTTGCTCTTGTTTCTAACTTGCATTTTAACCTTCTTTCTGTTTCGCAACTCTTTGATGACGACTATAAGATTCATTTTAAGCCGAATCTCAGTCGTATTTTGGATCCTCAGGGCAATCTTGTTTGTTTGATTTCGCCCTTTGGGAAAGTCTTTCGTGCGAATTTCTCGAAGTCGTTTGGGATTTCTCGTTGTCTTGTGGCTGGACCTTCCTCCTCTGATCTTTGGAATTGGCATAGGAGACTAGGACATTTGAGCTTCGACTTGCTTGCAAGGCTTAGTTCACTTGGCCTAATCCGAGGATTGCCCAAGTTGTGCATGGAGAAGGATCTTCGCCATTCTTGTTGACATGGGAAGATGGTTGCCGCTCCCCACCATCCAGTGACTCAGGTCATGACTGAGTGCCCTGGAGAGCTTTTGCACATGGACCTTGTTGGTCCGGCTCAGGTGAGCTCGGTTGGGGGGAAGTGGTATGTGCTTGTTGTTGTCGACGATTTTTTGAGATATTCGTGGGTCTTCTTTTTGACTGAGAAGACTGAGACTTTCTCTTTTGCTCGCAATCTGATTTTGCGTCTTCAGAATGAGTTCCCTTTGAACTTAATGCGAGCTATCCGTAGTGATAATGGTTCCGAGTTTAAGAACTCGGATTTTGAGAAGTTTTGTAACTCTTTGGGTTTAGAGCATCAGTTTTCTTCCCCCTACACACCGCCACAGAATGGTGTTGTAGAGAGGAAGAATCGGACCCTTGTTGAGATGGCCAGGACGATGCTCGATGAGCATAGGACTCCTAGGCGATATTGGGCCGAGGCTATGAGCACTGCATGCTATATTTCCAATCGCATTTTTCTCAAAGCTTTCTTGAAAAAGACTTCTTATGAGTTGCGTTTTGGAAAACAGCCCAAAGTGAGTTATTTTAGAGTTTTCGGTTGCCATTGTTTTATACTCAAAAAGGGCAACTTGGACAAGTTTGAGTCTCGTTCTTCTGACGGTGTATTTTTGGGTTATTGCACTCATACTCGCGCATATCGTGTACTTAACCTTGATACTAACCGAGTCATGGAGACATCCGATGTCACCTTCGACGAGACCATGGTTTGTCCTTCTTCCCGTTTTGAGCATGCAGGTGATCATGAGGTTGGTGAGCCCCTTTTTGATGATGAGGACGAGGGTGCTGAAGGGATGGATGATCCAGCACCATCTCCACTTGCTGTGTCGCAAAGAGCGGCCTCTACTACCACTCACGGCCCCGACCCTTCTTCTTCAACTACTTAGGGGCCATGGGATCCGCCACCTCGGGCTGTACCTTTCGTACCCAGAGAGGCACCAGCTGCTGTTGAGGGGGAGGCTACATCAGCTCAGGAGGCGCCACGACACATTCACCGCCAACACCCACCTCAACAGATGATCGGCAGCATCGGCGAACGTGTCACTCGGTCTAGGTCACAACAAATCTCTCACTTTGCTCATTCTGCATTTGTTGCTGATTTTGAACCCCGAGATGTTGGACACGCTTTATCTGATCCTGATTGGGTCAATGCCATGCATGAGGAGCTTGAGAACTTTGAGAGAAATCGGGTTTGAGTTCTTGTTCCTCTTCCTCCTGAGTGTCACCCTATTGGGACAAAATGGGTTTTCAAAAACAAACAAGGAGAGGATGGCCATGTTGTGAGAAACAAGGCCAGACTTGTAGCCCAGGGGTATAGTCAGAAGGAGGGGATAGACTATGAGGAGACTTTTGCTCCTGTAGCTCGTTTGAAGGCAATTAGGATCCTCTTGGCTTTTGCTGCATCCAAAGGGTTTAAACTTTTTCAAATGGATGTCAAGAGTGCCTTCCTAAACGGCTGCATAGAAGAGGAAGTGTATGTGAAACAACCCCCCGGTTTCGAAAACCCTAAGTTTCCAAACCATGTTTTTAAACTTCACAAAGCTTTGTATGGTTTGAAACAAGCCCCTAGAGCCTAGTATGATAGGTTGAAAACCTTTTTGCTTGGTAAGGGTTTTAAAATGGGATGTGTGGATAAAACACTTTTTCTCCTCAAGCAAGGCAATGATACTCTCTTGGTCCAGATTTACGTGGATGATATCATTTTCGGTGGTTCTTCTCACGCTTTGGTTGCCAAGTTTGCAGATATTATGAGCAGGGAGTTTGAGATGAGCATGATGGGAGAGTTGACGTTTTTCCTCGGGTTGCAAATCAAGCAATCTCGAGAGGGAACGTTCATGCACCAGGGCAAGTATACCAAGGACGTATTGAAGAAGTTCGATATGGGTGAGGCCAAGCCTCTTCCAACACCCATGTCGACCACGACGGCCCTGGATGTGGACAAAGATGGAGAAGCAGTGGACCAGAAGGAGTACCGGAGTATGATCAGGTCGCTGCTGTACCTGACGGCGACACGCCCGGACATCCAGTTCGCGGTGTGTCTTTGCGCGCGATTTCAGTCGTCGCCGCGCACCTCTCACTGTCAGGCGGTCAAGCGCATTATGAGGTACTTATGCTTCACTCCAGAGTTTGGGATTTGGTATTCTGCTTCCTCCACCCTCTCCCTTTGCGGTTATTCTGATGCCGATTTTGCTGGTTGCCGAATTGAGCGCAAGTCCACTTCTGGGACTTGTCAGTTTATTAGTTCTTCTCTTGTATCGTGGTCTTCTCGCAAGCAGTCTAGTGTCGCCCAGTCTACCACGGAGGCTGAGTATGTTGCTGCGGCTAGCTGCTGTTCCCAGTTGCTTTGGATGATGGCCACTTTGCGTGATTTTGGTCTGAGCTTTTCCCACGTTCCTTTGCTTTGTGACAGCACGAGTGTTATTAGCGTTGCTAAGAACCCCGTGCTGCATTCTAAGACCAAACACATTGATGTGCGCTTTCATTTTCTACGAGACCACTGTGAGAAGGGTGATATCGACCTTCGCCATGTCGATACTCACCATCAGTTGGCTGATATTTTCACCAAGCCTTTGGACCAATCCACTTTTGCTAGGTTGAGAGGCGAGCTTGGTGTATGTTTCCCCTTTTAGATGGGGGAAACATTTTGGTTCTTGTATTATAGACTGACTCTTTTTCGTTCAATTGGTTTCATCATGCATCTTTGCATTTCATCTTGCATATTTACATTCAGAGCTTCATAGAATGTGACTATGCTCTGTATAGTGTATGCTCCGATGCTTTATGATGATGCATGTAGCTTATGCTCTTTCTGATCACTGATATATGTTGTGAGCTGAGCTACTTTATGAATAGTGAACTTGATTAATGACCTTAAAACTTGAAACTGTTCACCATTGAGATATGCAACTAGCATGTGTAGGATGTGTTGAATTCACTCGTGCTTTTCATATATGCTAGGTTGCTATGTCTCTAGTTCTGAGTCATTCACTTGCTTGGTATGTTCATATCCTGTTTTAAATTTGAACCAAGTTAAGTGAATTGGAAAGATCGAGATGTGATTGCTTGTCAACACATCACGGTATCAAGGCTGTTTCTCATTGCACATTGAGTTAAACTTGAGCTGTGCAGTGTATGACCGAAACTGTTGCTTTAAGCTTCTAATTGCTTTTGCATAGGCTTCGCACAGTTAAAAAGTTAGGCAATGACAAGCTTTCAACCTCTCGCAATCACATGCTGAAATTTGAACTTGTGTAATTTAACCGCTGCTACTCCGATAAAATTTGAATACACAAGTCTATGTTTCATTCCATAGCATGATGATTGAACTTTGCTAGGGGTAGTTCACCTGGTATACATGTTTAGCACTTGTTTGACTTCCTGTCTATACATGCTTAGTGTTATTTTGATGGTGAATACCTTTTTGGCTAGAAACTGCTCATTCTACTCCAATGTTCAGATTTCGTATTTGGTGATCAGTTTGAGCCTTTGCTAGCATTCTATGCATATTATGAGTCATCGGATCAGCATTTTGTTGAGCATCTTCTCATTCTATCGACTATATTCCTGAAGCTGCTAACTTGCATTTTTACTCATATGCATTTGGAAGGGAGATGCCTGATAGTGCATTATCAACTAAGGGGGAGAAATTTGCCAAATCATAAGGGGGAGAAACCTTATTGGTTGTGTGCACTATTGAAGGGGGGGTTTGAGTTGGCTCGGATTTGAAGGATTTTGAATTTTCCAATTGATTCAGAGCTTTTCTAAAGTCTCTAATTGGTTCGGAGCTTTTCTGCTAGTTGTGTTGAGCCTCTGTGCCTCTATCTTGAGGGACTAGCAGTTCCATTTTTCGATGAGTGTTAAGCTGATTGTGTTTTTCAGTTGCTTTTGCCTCACTCGTATTTGAGCTCCCGTTCAGTTGGTTTCGAGCTTTCTCGCTAGCGCTGTTGAGCCTGTTCTACCTCTTCTTGAGGGCTAGCTCTATTTTGCTTAAATTTCAATTGATATTTCAGTTGGTATCGAGCTTTCTCGCTAGTAGTGTTGAGCCTGTTCTACCTCTTCTTGAGGGCTAGCTTTGCTTTGCTTGGTTGCATCGAGCCGTTGCCCATGTCTTTGGGGACCAAGTTGTTTTGCTCTCTCACTTGAGCTTCCTCTGGCTTTGATATGCTTTTGGGTCATTTGGATGAGTTCTCTCTTCTCCTTCTTTTTCCTTCTTCTATTTCATTATGATTTGTGTTGGTAGTTGACAATGCACTCATCAATGGGGAGATTGCGGATACATGGGTGTATGCCGAGTCTCGAGTGATGAGTGATTATCAACTGGGATAATGCGCATGTTCTTTGGCTTGTGTTGTGCAGGTGTCGAGCACGGATACAGTGATCAAAGGCAAGGTGAAGGTCAAGTAGAGACGTGCCATGCCGACGGACTGAGAGCGGTGAAGGGCGGACGTGAGGCTTGGACTAAGGGACCGGTGGCCTGAAGATCAGCTGTGGTGGCTGACAGCCTGGGACAGCGACGAGCGGAGACTTGCGGGGCACGGTGTTGCTCGGGTCGTGGACCTGGGGACACGTGTCGGTGGACGGGGTGCACGGGCGGTGCATCCCCTCTATGGCTTGGTTTGGTGGTTGAGCCACAGAAAAACCACCGAGTGGACGGTTTCCAGGTTTGGGCCTCAAAACCTGGGCACTGATGGTTTCCGAGTTTGGGCCACAAAACTCGGGCCGAGAACGGTTTCCAGGTTTGGGCCTCAAAACCTGGGTGCTGCGGGTTTCTGAGTTTGGGTCACAAAACTCAGGCGATGGACGGCTGGTTTCCCGGTTTGGGCCTCAAAACTGGGGATTGGTCGTGAAGGCTGGTTTCCCGGTTTGGGCCTCAAAACCGGGGGTGAAGTCCGGGAAAAGGACAAGCAGAGTGGTGGCGGCACGTGGCGGCAATCGGTGAGGTTGCATCGAGGCAACACTACCTGTTGTGCGGGCGTGGCTGTTGATGGTCCTTAAACACTTATTTTACCATCAACATTTTATCCAAAAATTCACCAAAAAGGCATGAAAAGTAGTCAAATAGGTTTCAAACTAACCAAATTCCACATGTCCATAGATTTTTATTTGAATGCAGGATTTGGACCAAATTTGGAGAATGGACCCACCAGGGGCCGAGACCACTCACCAGGGCCCATTTGGGCCCTAGTGGGGTGGCGCCCGCCACCCCTAGGTGGCGCCCAAACTTCTCCCCTGCCACCTCAGTGATCCGTGTGACCACCCTAGGGCCAAATCTTAGCCCTCGGTCACTAGGTCGGTGGCATCGGAGGGCTCAGGAGGGAGTGGCTTGGATCATGCATGCCGCCATGCAAAGAAGCACATGTTGAATTAAAGAAGCACATGCTTAATTCTTCTCCACCATTGATCTGAAGGAGGTTACGATCCAAGGGCTCTCATCCATCATCACGCGGATTGATGATGTGGCGGTGGAGTAGCCCCTACTCCACCTCTCTACTATAAATACCCCGCTGGAGGTGTCACTTCACTTCAAGCAAGGAAAGCAAGGAAGAAGCAAAGAAGAAAGCAAGGCTAAATCTAGAGAGCTAATAGCTTAGGATGTAGCCAAGCTTAGGCAAGTAGGTAGCTAGTAGAGCAAGGCATCCTTGCCTCATTGCCCTAGCGGAAGCGCTGCTCAAGGCTTAGCTCAAGAGTAGAAGCGTGCGAGTGATCGGTCCTGGAGTTGGGAAGAGTCTTCATTCATCTCTAGTTCAGGTTTTGCTCTTGTAACTCAAGCACTTTACTATATTCTAGTTCATCATTTCAAGTATTACTTTATTCTACTTGCTAGTATTGATTAGTATACTTGATTGATTGCTTGAGTACCTAGCTATCCTACATTTCAATTCACTTAGCCATAGTAGTTAATCTCTAGTGTGCTTAGTGTTTGATCTTTGCCAATAGGTTGCTTAGTAAGTTTAGTGTTTATCTTATTAAGTCAAGTATTTGCTCTGACGTCCGCAAGGGTGTCTCTATTCTAGGCCAGGATAGAGATAGTTAGAATATAATTAGGCGTGGTGCTTAGTTATAGACTTACCTTCAGATACGGCTAGACCCCCGGATAGCTGTGGTAGCAAGCAGGCGGTGACAGCCCTGTGCGCCTTGAATTCCACCACGTAGTTGGTCTAGTTTAACAGTAAGACTCGTTGTGCTAGCGTTCAACCTAACTCAGTGGTAAAGGCTAGTACGCCTCGGTACTTGACAAGATAGGAATAAAACTATACTTAACTTGGTTGCTTATTTGGCATTTGCCTATCTTGCTTCGTAGTTATCTAGGAGTAGTTATTAGTTATTAGTTAGTTATATTAGTTATCCTTAGTTATCTTTTCCCCCTATCTACCTATCCATCCACCTTACCTTAACCATTCATTTCATCCTTACCTATCCACTGATAAATTCTTTCTAGCCTTTCATCTCCTCTCTTCTCTTCTCTCCTTTTCCCTTTCTTATTCCTCGACTCTCATCCCCTCCTTGACTCGACTCATACACCACCCTAGCCTTCCTTTGGGATCAAATAAATCGACACCTGGTACTCCCAGGCGAAGTGCTACTACGATAGTTCTGTGTGCTTGCAGAATCTCCTCTAGGTAGATTGCAATCTCTCTAGCTAGCTCCTACTAGTGTCGGGATTGACAACCCCATTTGACATTAGTAGATAGCTGCTTTATCATCACTCCTTTAGGTATAGTGACTGGACTTGCTACAAGCATTTCTGGCGCCGTTGCCAGGGATAGATTCCATAGTCTACTCCTAGTAACGACGTTAGCAAGTGTCAAAAACCATTTCTGGGCCGTTACCGGGGATAGTTGCCTAGCTATATCTTTAGTGAAGTTAAGAACTACCAACAAGCATTTGTGGCGCCGTTGCCGGGGAAGGCAATCGGTGTATCCTTCGAGTCCTTGTCGAATTATCTTCGCTTAAGCTTTCGCTTAGTGAATCCCATCTTTCCCATTTCTTTCTTTCCTTAGTCCTTCTTATCTTTTTCCTTCATCTTCTTCAACTTCTTTGTTTCTTATCTCGTTCTACCTTCACGATGGCCAACAAGAGCATTCGTGAGTTTTCTGCTCCTTCTGCCGCCAATGTAGCGAAAGGACCAGCCGTGATCGATGCCAACCTCAATTTTGAGTTGAAACCGGCTCTGATCACGATGGTCCAAGCTAGCCCAGTCTATGGCAAAGCTCATGAGGATGCCAATGCTCACCTCCAACAATTTTTGGAGATTTGCGGCACCTTCACCATTAAGGGGATAACCCAAGAAGCCATCCGTCTTCGTCTCTTTCCCTTTTCTCTCCTAGGAAAAGCGAAGCAATGGTTCTATACCAATCGCAACGCTGTAGACACATGGGACAAGTGTTCCAATGCTTTTCTCACTAA
>VDCT01000276.1:0-34629 GCA_009763385.1 Coix lacryma-jobi var. lacryma-jobi | reverse complement strand
TTCTCTCTTTTTTAGCTCTAGATTTCCCCAGATTGTCTATAGGAAAGGATTTTAGAAATGAAAAGGGGAAGAGAGAGAAATGCTTATTCCCAGTGTAGGAATAGCATAAGGCTAGCAATGGAACGTTTGGCAAGGTATTGCATATCTCCAGTGTAGAGAATGAGCAATTTATTTGGTGGTTGCAAACTTCCAAAGTGGAGAGTAAGCAATTTATGGTGGGTGTGTGTATCTTGATCAAAAGAAATGATAAGCTTCTCTACTAAGATCTATGAGGTCTAACAAAGCTCAACACAAACAAAGCTCTTTGTGGTTTTGACTAACAAATATTTGGCTAGTGGTGGGATGGGATAAAATCCAGGAGGAACTTTTAGCAAGGTTTTCATGATTTTTAAAAGAAATCCTCCAGATTAGGTCCTAATTTCACCTTAGCAAGTTTAAAGAATTACTCCATTTCTAACTAACTTTATTCACTAAGCATGATTTTAGTTAAAACATGTGCAACCCACAAAAGCTACAACTTAGATAAAACTAGTTATTCTAACTATAACAATAGCATTTGCATGGCATATTTTATTTCTTATTCAGGTTCCAACATTTTTAAGCAGATTTTATCATTTTTACTCATGGGATAATTACTTAGGCAAGTATATAACATTCAAAAATTTTCAAAAGATATAGAATTTAAGAACCGAACATAAAGAGTAAGGTTGAAACATACCTTATTGGCGCGAGGATCTCCCCCAAGCTGGCTTCTTGCTTGGTGAAGGGTCTTCATCTTTCTCGGTCGGAGCTCTTGTTCTTATTTTATTAAAAAGGAAACTATCTAATGTTGTGAAAAAGGGAAACTATCCTATTATGATATTTTATTATTCTAGCTAAGTTAACATATACTTATGCATATAACTAATGATAACTGATTTTTTTTTAGTTTCATGCATGATATATGTTATTTATTCGAAAAAGGGAAATTTGAAGGGAAATTTAAAAGTAAATCCATACCTTAGATCCATGGAATTTCATCCTTATTGGGTGGATCTTCTTCCTTGGGTGCTTCTTCTTTAAGTACTTCATCGGGTTCTTCTTCTTTTGGCACCTCTCCTTTGTTATGTGAATTACACAACTCAGGAGAAGGTGGTTCTTTCTTTCTGTTCCACCTTGTTCTTAGGCGCCTCTTCTTGGTACGAACGGGTTTTGCTTCCTGCATGTTAGCGGCATATGCGGGACCACGGGAAAAGGAGAATATTTCCTTCCTCTCCTAATGTCATTTGCATTTTACCACTCCCCACATATATGCAAGCATCAACAGTGTTCAAGAAAGGTCTACCTAAGATTAGAGGCACATCTTTCCTATTTCCCATATCTAGTATTATGAAATCAGCAGGAACATATGAACCTCTAATATGAACAGGTAAATCAGTGACTATTCCTTCTACATAGCATGTTGATTGATCAGCTAGCACGACATAGGCAGATGTGGATGACATGGGTGGAAAGAACGAGTTTTCATAGAAATCCTTAGATAAAATGTTCACACTCGATCCTAAATCACACATGGCATTTTTAAAGACTTCACCAAAGATTGAGCATCTAATTATGGGACTACCAGGATCACCCTTTTTAACAGTCATGGTTTGATCTTCATAATAGTTAAAATATTTTATTTCAACCATATTTGCAGTTTCCATGTTAGGTTTAGCCGGAATTTTGCCAGTTTCAAAAGATGGTATGATCACAGCAAGTTGAGCTAATTGGGTTTCTAACATCTTATTAAAGCTAAGTTGATTTTTCAGAGCAGATGAGAAATCTTCCAATTTAGCATTTATGTTCTCAAGCATTTTATCATTTGACATTAATTTCTTATTCAAAAATTCAGTAGTTCTACCTTGAGAGTAGACTAGATTCTTTAAGAACGAGAAATTATCAGTACTTTGGAAATTAGAGCGAGGGAATGAATTATTACCTTGAGAGTTGGAGTGCTGATTCCATCCTTGATTTTGTTGACCGGAAACTATTGTTGTTTGTTGATGATGAAGTTCAAATCTTCATGTAACTCGGGGTAGTGGTTCCCAGAATGTCCGGTTTCTCCACACACTTCACAAGTCATGTAGGATTCCACAGATTCGACACTCTCTTGTTGGTTCATCTTCTCACAGCTGTCCAGCTTCTTGGTCAGCAGGTCCATCTTGGCCACGATCATGTCGGCCTCCTTAAGGGAATGCATACCTCGCTTACGGGGCTGTAGTCTCTCGTCATTCCATCCTTGGTTCGACACCATCTTCTCTATGAGAGCCTTAGCATCGGCAACATTCAGAGAAAAGAATGCACCGCCGGCGGCGGCATCCAATTGGCTTCTAGAGAGTGGAGTTAGGCCATGGTAGAAGTTCTGGATCAACAGCCAGTCCTCCATACCATGGTGTAGACAAGCAGCGACGTACTCTTGCATTCTCTCCCAAGCCTCGGGAATAGATTCCTCGGCTTGTTGCGTAAAGCTAGAGATTTTGTTGCGAAGAGCGTTCGTCTTGCCATCGGAAGAATTTAGTGAGAAAAGCATTGGAACACTTGTCCCATGTGTCTACAGCGTTGCGATTGGTATAGAACCATTGCTTCGCTTTTCCTAGGAGAGAAAAGGGAAAGAGACGAAGACGGATGGCTTCTTGGGTTATCCCCTTAATGGTGAAGGTGCCGCAAATCTCCAAAATTGTTGGAGGTGAGCATTGGCTCTCATGAGCTTTGCCATAGACTAGGCTAGCTTGGACCAATCGTGATCAGAGCCGGTTTTCAACTCAAAATTGAGGTTGGCATCGATCACGGCTGGTCCTTTCGCTACATTGGCGGCAGAAGGAGCAGAAAACTCACGAATGCTCTTGTTGGCCATCGTGAAGGTAGAACGAGATAAGAAACAAAGAAGTTGAAGAAGATGAAGGAAAAAGATAAGAAGGACTAAGGAAAGAAAGAAATGGGAAAGATGGGATTCACTAAGCGAAAGCTTAAGCGAAGATAATTCGACAAGGACTCGAAGGATACACCGATTGCCTTCCCCGGCAACGGCGCCACAAATGCTTGTTGGTAGTTCTTAACTTCACTAAAGATATAGCTAGGCAACTATCCCCGGTAACGGCCCAGAAATGGTTTTTGACACTTGCTAACGTCGTTACTAGGAGTAGACTATGGAATCTATCCCTGGCAACGGCGCCAGAAATGCTTGTAGCAAGTCCAGTCACTATACCTAAAGGAGTGATGCTAAAGCAGCTATCTACTAATGTCAAATGGGGTTGTCAATCCCGACACTAGTAGGAGCTAGCTAGAGAGATTGCAATCTACCTAGAGGAGATTCTGCAAGCACACAGAACTATCGTAGTAGCACTTCGCCTGGGAGTACCAGGTGTCGATTTATTTGATCCCAAAGGAAGGCTAGGGTGGTGTATGAGTCGAGTCAAGGAGGGGATGAGAGTCGAAGAATAAGAAAGGGAAAAGGAGAGAAGAGAAGAGAGGAGATGAAAGGCTACAAAGAATTTATCAGTGGATAGGTACGGATGAAATGAATGGTTAAGGTAAGGTGGATGGATAGGTAGATAGGGGAAAAGATAACTAAGGATAACTATATAACTAACTAATAACTAATAACTACTCCTAGATAACTACGAAGCAAGATAGGCAAATGCCAAATAAGCAACCAAGTTAAGTATAGTTTTTATTCCTATCTTGTCAAGTACCGAGGCGTACTAGCCTTTACCACTGAGTTAGGTTGAACGCTAGCACAACGAGTCTTACTGTTAAACTAGACCAACTACGTGGTGGAATTCAAGGCGCACAGGGCTGTCACCGCCTGCTTGCTACCACAGCTATCCGGGGGTCTAGCCGTATCTGAAGGTAAGTCTATAACTAAGCACCACGCCTAATTATATTCTAACTATCTCTATCCTGGCCTAGAATAGAGACACCCTTGCGGACGTCAGAGCAAATACTTGACTTAATAAGATAAACACTAACTTACTAAGCAACCTATTGGCAAAGATCAAACACTAAGCACACTAGAGATTAACTACTATGGCTAAGTGAATTGAAATGTAGGATAGCTAGGTACTCAAGCAATCAATCAAGTATACTAATCAATACTAGCAAGTAGAATAAAGTAATACTTGAAATGATGAACTAGAATATAGTAAAGTGCTGAGTTACAAGAGCAAAACCTGAACTAGAGATGAATGAAGACTCTTCCCAACTCCAGGACCGATCACTCGCACGCTTCTACTCTTGAGCTAAGCCTTGAGCAGCACTTCCGCGAGGGCAATGAGGCAAGGATGCCTTGCTCTACTAGCTACCTACTTGCCTAAGCTTGGCTACATCCTAAGCTATTAGCTCTCTAGATTTAGCCTTGCTTTCTTCTTTGCTTCTTCCTTGCTTTCCTTGCTTGAAGTGAAGTGACACCTCCAGGGGGGGTATTTATAGTAGAGAGGTGGAGTAGGGGCTACTCCACCGCCACATCATCGATCCGCGTGATGATGGATGAGAGCCCTTGGATCGTAACCTCCTTCAGATCAATGGTGGAGAAGAATTAAGCATGTGCTTCTTTAATTCAACATGTGCTTCTTTGCATGGCGGCATGCATGATCCACGCCACTCCCTCCTGAGCCCTCCGATGCCACCGACCTAGTGACCGAGGGCTAAGATTTGGCCCTGGGGTGGTCACACGGATCACTGAGGTGGCAGGGGAGAAGTTTGGGTGCCACCTAGGGGTGGCGGGCGCCACCCCACTAGGGCCCAAATGGGCCCTGGTGAGTGGTCTCGGCCCCTGGTGGGTCCATTCTCCAAATTTGGTCCAAATCCTGCATTCAAATAAAAATCTATGGACATGTGGAATTTGGTTAGTTTGAAACCTATTTGACTACTTTTCATGCCTTTTTGGTGAATTTTTGGATAAAATGTTGATGGTAAAACAAGTGTTTAAGGACCATCAACAGCCACGCCCGCACAACAGGTAGTGTTGCCTCGATGCAACCTCACCGATTGCCGCCACGTGCCGCCACCACTCTGCTTGTCCTTTTCCCGGACTTCACCCCCGGTTTTGAGGCCCAAACCGGGAAACCAGCCTTCACGACCAATCCCCGGTTTTGAGGCCCAAACCGGGAAACCAGCCGGCCATCGCCTGAGTTTTGTGACCCAAACTCAAAAACCCGCAGCACCCAGGTTTTGAGGCCCAAACCTGGAAACCGTTCTCGGCCCGAGTTTTGTGGCCCAAACTCGGAAACCATCAGTGCCCAGGTTTGAGGCCCAAACCTGGAAACCGTCCACTCGGTGGTTTTTCTGTGGCTCAACCACCAAACCAAGCCATAGAGGGGATGCACCGCCCGTGCACCCCGTCCACCGACACGTGTCCCCAGGTCCACGACCCGAGCAACACCGTGCCCCGCAAGTCTCCGCTCGTCGCTGTCCCAGGCTGTTAGCCACCACAGCTGATCTTCAGGCCACCGGTCCCTTAGTCCAAGCCTCACGTCCGCCCTTCACCGCTCTCAGTCCGTCGGCATGGCACGTCTCTACTTGACCTTCACCATGCCTTCGATCACTGTATCCGTGCTCGACACCTGCACAACACAAGCCAAAGAACATGCGCATTATCCCAGTTGATAATCACTCATCACTCGAGACTCGGCATACACCCATGTATCCGCAATCTCCCTCTTGATGAGTGCATTGTCAACTACCAACACAAATCATAATGAAATAGAAGAAGGAAAAAGAAGGAGAAGAGAGAACTCATCCAAATGACCCAAAAGCATATCAAAGCCAGAGGAAGCTCAAGTGAGAGAGCAAAACAACTTGGTCCCCAAAGACATGGGCAACGGCTCGATGCAACCAAGCAAAGCAAAGCTAGCCCTCAAGAAGAGGTAGAACAGGCTCAACACTACTAGCGAGAAAGCTCGATACCAACTGAAATATCAATTGAAATTTAAGCAAAATAGAGCTAGCCCTCAAGAAGAGGTAGAACAGGCTCAACAGCGCTAGCGAGAAAGCTCAAAACCAACTGAACGGGAGCTCAAATACGAGTGAGGCAAAAGCAACTGAAAAACACAATCAGCTTAACACTCATCGAAAAATGGAACTGCTAGTCCCTCAAGATAGAGGCACAGAGGCTCAACACAACTAGCAGAGAAGCTCCGAACCAATTAGAGACTTCAGAAAAGCTCTAAACCAATTGGAAAATTCAAAATCCTTCAAATCCGAGCCAACTCAAACTCCCCCTTCAATAGTGCACACAACCAATATGGTTTCTCCCCCTTATGATTTGGCAAATTTCTCCCCCTTAGTTGATAATGCACTATCAGGCATCTCCCTTCCAAATGCATATGAGTAAAAATGCAAGTTAGCAGCTTCAGGAATATAGTCGATAGAATGAGAAGATGCTCAACAAAATGCTGATCCGATGACTCATAATATGCACAGAATGCTAGCAAAGGCTCAAACTGATCACCAAATACGAAATCTGAACATTGGAGCAGAATGAGCAGTTTCTAGCCAAAAAGGTATTCACCATCAAAATAACACTAAGCATGTATAGACAGGAAGTCAAACAAGTGCTAAACATGTATACCAGGTGAACTACCCCTAGCAAAGTTCAATCATCATGCTATGGAATGAAACATAGACTTGTGTATTCAAATTTTATCGGAGTAGCAGCGGTTAAATTACACAAGTTCAAATTTCAGCATGTGATTGCGAGAGGTTGAAAGCTTGTCATTGCCTAACTTTTTAACTGTGCGAAGCCTATGCAAAAGCAATTAGAAGCTTAAAGCAACAGTTTCGGTCATACACTGCACGGCTCAAGTTTAACTCAATGTGCAATGAGAAACAGTCTTGATACCGTGATGTGTTGACAAGCAATCACATCTCGATCTTTCCAATTCACTTAACTTGGTTCAAATTTAAAACAGGATATGAACATACCAAGCAAGTGAATGACTCAGAACTAGAGACATAGCAACCTAGCATATATGAAAAGCACGAGTGAATTCAACACATCCTACACATGCTAGTTGCATATCTCAATGGTGAACAGTTTCAAGTTTTAAGGTCATTAATCAAGTTCACTATTCATAAAGTAGCTCAGCTCACAACATATATCAGTGATCAGAAAGAGCATAAGCTACATGCATCATCATAAAGCATCGGAGCATACACTATACAGAGCATAGTCACATTCTATGAAGCTCTGAATGTAAATATGCAAGATGAAATGCAAAGATGCATGATGAAACCAATTGAACGAAAAAGAGTCAGTCTATAATACAAGAACCAAAATGTTTCCCCCATCTAAAAGGGGAAACATACACCAAGCTCGCCTCTCAACCTAGCAAAAGTGGATTGGTCCAAAGGCTTGGTGAAAATATCAGCCAACTGATGGTGAGTATCGACATGGCGAAGGTCGATATCACCCTTCTCACAGTGGTCTCGTAGAAAATGAAAGCGCACATCAATGTGTTTGGTCTTAGAATGCAGCACGGGGTTCTTAGCAACGCTAATAGCACTCGTGCTGTCACAAAGCAAAGGAACGTGGGAAAAGCTCAGACCAAAATCACGCAAAGTGGCCATCATCCAAAGCAACTGGGAACAGCAGCTAGCCGCAGCAACATACTCAGCCTCCGTGGTAGACTGGGCGACACTAGACTACTTGCGAGAAGACCACGATACAAGAGAAGAACTAATAAACTGACAAGTCCCAGAAGTGGACTTGCGCTCAATTCGGCAACCAGCAAAATCGGCATCAGAATAACCGCAAAGGGAGAGGGTGGAGGAAGCAGAATACCAAATCCCAAACTCTGGAGTGAAGCATAAGTACCTCATAATGCGCTTGACCGCCTGACAGTGAGAGGTGCACGGCGACGACTGAAATCGCGCGCAAAGACACACCGCGAACTGGATGTCCGGGCGTGTCGCCGTCAGGTACAACAGCGACCTGATCATACTCCGGTACTCCTTCTGGTCCACTGCTTCTCCATCTTTGTCCACATCCAGGGCCGTCGTGGTCGACATGGGTGTTGGAAGAGGCTTGGCCTCACCCATATCGAACTTCTTCAATACGTCCTTGGTATACTTGCCCTGGTGCATGAACGTTCCCTCTCGAGATTGCTTGATTTGCAACCCGAGGAAAAACGTCAACTCTCCCATCATGCTCATCTCAAACTCCCTGCTCATAATATCTGCAAACTTGGCAACCAAAGCGTGAGAAGAACCACCGAAAATGATATCATCCACGTAAATCTGGACCAAGAGAGTATCATTGCCTTGCTTGAGGAGAAAAAGTGTTTTATCCACACATCCCATTTTAAAACCCTTACCAAGCAAAAAGGTTTTCAACCTATCATACTAGGCTCTAGAGGCTTGTTTTAAACCATACAAAGCTTTGTGAAGTTTAAAAACATGGTTTGGAAACTTAGGGTTTTCGAAACCGGGGGGTTGTTTCACATACACTTCCTCTTCTATGCAGCCGTTTAGGAAGGCACTCTTGACATCCATTTGAAAAAGTTTAAACCCTTTGGATGCAGCAAAAGCCAAGAGGATCCTAATTGCCTTCAAACGAGCTACAGGAGCAAAAGTCTCCTCATAGTCTATCCCCTCCTTCTGACTATACCCCTGGGCTACAAGTCTGGCCTTGTTTCTCACAACATGGCCATCCTCTCCTTGTTTGTTTTTGAAAACCCATTTTGTCCCAATAGGGTGACACTCAGGAGGAAGAGGAACAAGAACTCAAACCCGATTTCTCTCAAAGTTCTCAAGCTCCTCATGCATGGCATTGACCCAATCAGGATCAGATAAAGCGTGTCCAACATCTCGGGGTTCAAAATCAGCAACAAATGCAGAATGAGCAAAGTGAGAGATTTGTTGTGACCTAGACCGAGTGACACGTTCGCCGATGCTGCCGATCATCTGTTGAGGTGGGTGTTGGCGGTGAATGTGTCGTGGCGCCTCCTGAGCTGATGTAGCCTCCCCCTCAACAGCAGCTGGTGCCTCTCTGGGTACGAAAGGTACAGCCCGAGGTGGCGGATCCCATGGCCCCTAAGTAGTTGAAGAAGAAGGGTCGGGGCCGTGAGTGGTAGTAGAGGCCGCTCTTTGCGACACAGCAAGTGGAGATGGTGCTGGATCATCCATCCCTTCAGCACCCTCGTCCTCATCATCAAAAAGGGGCTCACCAACCTCATGATCACCTGCATGCTCAAAACGGGAAGAAGGACAAACCATGGTCTCGTCGAAGGTGACATCGGATGTCTCCATGACTCGGTTAGTATCAAGGTTAAGTACACGATATGCGCGAGTATGAGTGCAATAACCCAAAAATACACCGTCAGAAGAACGAGACTCAAACTTGTCCAAGTTGCCCTTTTTGAGTATAAAACAATGGCAACCGAAAACTCTAAAATAACTCACTTTGGGCTGTTTTCCAAAACGCAACTCATAAGAAGTCTTTTTCAAGAAAGCTCTGAGAAAAATGCGATTGGAAATATAGCATGCAGTGCTCATAGCCTCGGCCCAATATCGCCTAGGAGTCCTATGCTCATCGAGCATCGTCCTGGCCATCTCAACAAGGGTCCGATTCTTCCTCTCTACAACACCATTCTGTGGCGGTGTGTAGGGGGAAGAAAACTGATGCTCTAAACCCAAAGAGTTACAAAACTTCTCAAAATCCGAGTTCTTAAACTCGGAACCATTATCACTACGGATAGCTCGCATTAAGTTCAAAGGGAACTCATTCTGAAGACGCAAAATCAGATTGCGAGCAAAAGAGAAAGTCTCAGTCTTCTCAGTCAAAAAGAAGACCCACGAATATCTCAAAAAATCGTCGACAACAACAAGCACATACCACTTCCCCCCAACCGAGCTCACCTGAGCCGGACCAACAAGGTCCATGTGCAAAAGCTCTCCAGGGCGCTCAGTCATGACCTGAGTCACTGGATGGTGGGGAGCGGCAACCATCTTCCATGTCTACAAGAATGGCGAAGATCCTTCTCCATGCACAACTTGGGCAATCCTCGGATTAGGCCAAGTGAACTAAGCCTTGCAAGCAAGTTGAAGCTCAAATGTCCTAGTCTCCTATGCCACTTCCAAAGATCAGAGGAGGAAGGTCCAGCCACAAGACAACGAGAAATCCCAAATGACTTCGAGAAATTCGCACGAAAGACTTTCCCAAAGGGCGAAATCAAACAAACAAGATTGCCCTGAGGATCCAAAATACGACTGAGATTCGGCTTAAAATGAATCTTATAGTCGTCATCAAAGAGTTGCGAAACAGAAAGAAGGTTAAAATGCAAGTTAGAAACAAGGGCAACATCGCGCAACACAAAGTGCTCATTAACTCGCACCGACCCACGAGACAACACTTTACCTTTGCTATTGTCGCCGAAGGTGATAAACTCCTTTCTGGCGATCGGACTAAGACTGGAGAACCACTTGGCATTTTCGGTCATGTGCCTCGAGCAACCGGAATCCACCAACCAAACGTTCTCCAATCGTTTTACCTATATCAATAAAAAGATATAGGGTGAGCATATGGTCCAACACTGGGGTTAGTGAAGTAGCAAGAATACCAGATGTTTGTTGCATTCATGTTGTTGCATATTTTTATTGGGTGACAAAGAATTTATTAAACCCGGATAGGGCGAATCGTATTTATCTATTTAGAAAATAAATGAAAAGGTTTATGAAAATTTTAGAAAATCAAACTCAAAGTTTTATTTCCAAAACCTAGGGAAATTATTCCAAAAGTTTACAAAACAGTTTTGATTTCAAAAGGGTTTGAGTTTTTTATTTTGAAAGAATTTGCAAAAGGGTTGCAAAAGAATTTAGAAAAAAATGAAAAGAAAAGGGCACTGGGCTCAATCCTCCTTTTCCTTCTCCCAACCGGCCCGCCCAAGCCTCCGCCAGGCCGCTCCCCTCTGCCGGCCCATCCCCGCCTCCTCCCTCTTGGGCCACGCCGCAGGCCGCCTCCTCTCCCACCTCGCAGCAGCCCATCTCGCTCAGCCGGCTCGCGCCGCCTCCTCTCCCTTCGCCTTGCCGCGGCCCGCGGAAACGCCCCGTCGCGCACCTCGGCGCCCTCTCTCACTCTCTGGCAATCATGGCCCACCCGTCAGCACTTATCCCCCACCTCCAGCGCTCGCTCCCTCCTCTGTTCGCGCAAGGCGCAGCGGCCCGAATCGATCTCCTCGCGCCCCTCCCGTCCTTCTCGGAGTCAGCTGCGGATTCCATAGCGCCGCCACCTTACCCTCATAGCCCTGGCCTACATATAGCACCATAAACCCGAACCCTCCCTTCCACTCCATGATCGCTGCCGCCTCTGTCGATTGCCATAGCACCGCGGCCAGACGCTCTGCTCGTCCTCACCGTCTAGTGAAGCTCCCTGAACTCGACGCGGACCACCCGCCACCACCCAGATCGCCCGTGGGCGCCCCCTTCCTCTCCAGCGCCTGCACCACCGGACCCGCGTGCCACCGTCCGCCTCCGTCGTCGATTCGTCGCCGTCAAGCCACCTCCGTCGCCGGGAACTCCTCCAGTGGACGCGTGGTGAGCTTCTCGATCGATCCCACCTAACCCCACTGTCTCTACCGCCCTCTAGGCATCTCCCCGAGCGTCCTGGCCATGCCGCCGCCGTGGGAAACAGAGCGCCGCCGTGCCCTCTGGCGCCGGCCGGCGAGGAATTCGCCCCTTTCACCCGGTGTCGTCCGATCTGTTATGCGCGGCCACGATTAGATTCGATCCGAAGAGGTATACGCCGGGTGCACAGATCCGTAGACCGAGCCCACCCCGTCACTGCCCCCTCCGTCCACCGCCACACGGTACACCCGACCCAGTGATGACACGACACGTGGTGCCACGTGCACAACACGCCAGCGCCACGCAAACTGCACCGCACGGCTTCGGCACTTTTGCAAAGAAGCCCCTCTGCTTTCCCAGAATCAACCCGCCATCCAATGCTTCTATTCACTGAGTCTCGAAAATCTTTTATCCTAGCCCTTGTATTTCCCACTAAATGAGGCCCGGTCCAGTCCGTCCTCAATTTCAGTTTTTGATTTATTTAAATACGAAAACGAGTTCCAACTATTTACAGTTTTGCCATCTAACTTCAAATGCCCATAACTTGCTCATTTTAACTCCGATTCGACTCGTTCAACTCGCGTTAGATTCGTCTCGTCGAGCTCTACGCGTTAGTTCTATTTACATTCTGTTTTCCTACTGTATGATGTATTGTTTCTTATATTGTTTTGTTTGGGCCATGTGATGATGCTTGATCCAGCGAGTGCGAGCTACATGGAACCCCTGGAACAACCTTGTGCCTTCATCGCTCCAACCCAGCCCGTAGGCAAGTGTCCTTGAACATTTTGCACCTACTTTATTTTACTTTTGGTATTAGAGTAGAGTAGATCCTATAGATGCATGCAGTGTCTAAATTTGAATCCCATGTTAGGGTTTACTAGATTCTTGTATTATTATCCTTGTCGCCTGGTTTCGGGAAAATGGGTAGAAGTCATGCTTAGCCTTGCAGTCTTGGGATGGGCTGGTTAATAATTAATTCTGATTAATGATCTATGAAACATTGTCGACTGGTAATGTTGTAGTATGGTGAGTAGGTAAATCCGGCAGGATGGACCGTTGGTGGTGTGGTGCCATGTGACTTGGCGTACGGTTGCCGTGTGACTCGGCGTTACGGTTTGCCATGGGACTTGGCGTTGGTTTGGGTTTGTGGTTTGTTATCCTGCCTGGATCCCTAGGACCCGGTTCTTGGACAAGTAACCCGGCAAAACAGCGCAAACCATGAGGCATTTATGGCTCTGGGACTGGCTAAGTAATTAGAGAAGCCTTATGTCGTTATTAGTTACGTATGGACATGGGACAGGGCTTCTTCTACGCAGGATACTACTTGGTACGGGAGTGATTCCCAGGCTCGAGCGCCAGACCTGGTGTTATTACGGAAGGTAGCTCTACGTCGTGACATATGAAACTAATATGCATAGGAGGACTCTTTGTAACGGCCTTGTAGTGAACCCTGCCGACTCACCTTGGAAGTGGGTCAAGATGCTAGCTACCTCGGGCACAAGGGCAACACGACTCATGGGTAAAGATGTGCAAACTCTGCAGAGTAAATAAACTGATATATCAGCCGTGCTCATGGTCACGAGCGGGCTTGGACTTCTTCGAGATTAGTTGGTTACTGGTTACTGGTTCGGGTCATCTGATGGACTTCAGGTGTGGTTTGCCTGATGGACTTCAGGTGTGGGTGCTTGGTGCGACTCCAAGTGCGGTTGCTTGGTGTGACTCCAAGTGTTGGTTGCTCGATGTGACTCCGAGTGTGGTTTGCTCGGTGCGACTTCGAGTGTGGTTACTGTTACCGTTGGAGACTGTGGTTATAACCTAGTAAATAGGTGCATAGGAAATAGGATTTAATAGGATGTGTTGCTTTAGGCGCTGGAGTCAAACAGAGTCAGCCTACCTTTGTTTTTAGCCTCATAAGCATGTATTTCCTACACTTGCGGAGTACATTTCAATGTACTCACCCTTCCTCTTTGAACCCCCTGCTACCCCACCCAGACGCTGGAGTCTACGACGCGGAGCAGGAGTACCGAGAAGACGGTGGATATGACCCAGACGACTTGAACTAGGATGGCGCAACCCCCGGTCGACCTTCCTGTGGAGATGGCGTCCAGTTTCTGCGAGTCTACATTAGAGTTAGACTGAGAGCCTGTATTTTTCTTTCAGACCCGAGGGTCATTTTTTGTAATAAAGTTCGATATATTAATAAAAGCATTGTTTTGATATCTACTATGATGTGGATATATGTATGAAAATTGATCCTGGCATACATATATTGTGCTCCAATTTTGTTCTTAAAATTGGGGTGTCACACCTACAGGAAGAGCGATCACCATGTACAGGAAAACGTGGTCCGCTAAGGGAGGAGCATCCATTGCGATGCTCAAAATGCGATGGGGAGAAACGCTCAACTACAAAGCCATCGCCACGGGGTCCATAGCCCACCACTGCAGGCTCCCGCCGGGCACGTTCTCTTCGCGGCCTAGGCCTAGGAACTTGAGGTTTTGGACCTCTAGGCCTAGCAGCATGCCTCTGAACATTCGACACATGTACATCATGGAAAGGATGGTACATGTCCGTGTTGTTCATCTTCTTTGCACGGCGCGCCTCTCTCTTGCGCTGAAAGCAAAACTCGCTCAAGTGTCCACCTCTCCCAAAGTGCTCACAATGGTACCTCACCGCTCTCATAGGGGGTTGTTGGTACTCACGGTAGTGGGTGTGGATCACTTTGCCCTTCTGTGGCATAAGCTCCTCCTGGATGGGTGGCATGGTGTCTAGCTTGTTCTTGAGGTGGTTTGGTTTGGGAGCCCATGTTGGTTTCTTGGGTGGAGCTCTCGGAGGCTCAACAAACACCACATCCTTTGTGTTAGGCTTGAGAGGCTCTTTTTGTGGAATCTTGGTAAGCTTGGGAGTAGTGGAGGAGTTGGGCTTCTCACATGGGTTCAGACCACTCGACTGTCCAATCTTGCCAAAAGATGAAGCGCACTCAACTCCCTGAGCAAAGCCTACACCTGGACCTCCAGCAGCACGCTTGAACTAGGAGATCATCATCCCAAGCTGCGGCTCACCACTAGATACCCATGACAAGATGGTCCGAAGGTATGTGTTTTCTTCCTCGGTTTGCATCTTGTCATGCTGCACATTCGCAATATCTATCTCCAAACACTCACACAAAGTGCATCTAGACACACACGTGCTACCCGAGCTGGCCTTTCTCAAGAGACACAATCTTGACATTCTTCTCTGCCAACTCGGATTGCAAGCCCGCACAGGACTTGCACGCACCCAACAGCGAGGATCTAGCCTTAAGCTCATCCACCTCTCCTACCAACACAGCATACTTACTTCTCAAAGTGAGAAGGTCAGTCATGTGTGTGGAGCACATCTCACACTCCTCCTCGGTGACAACAATGGTGGACTTGACAGATTCAAGTTCCTTCACCGTATCCTCCCACTTCTGCCTAAACTCCTTCCGCTCTCTAGCACCATGCCTAAGCAGCTTGTCTTGACTAAGAAGGGCGGCAGTTAGTTTCTCGACCTCGGCAGAAAGCTCGTCGGGGGTCTGAGATACCTGGGAGGTGTCGTCGTCGTCATCGTTCCGAGGGATCTCCTCCAGCTCGCCGTCGACCTCCTTGCCGAGAGCCATGGTGAAGAAGCCCTCGTTGTCGGCGAAGAAGCAATGGCCGTTTAGCTTGTCCTCGATCCCCTTCTTCTTAGACTCGTCGTCGCTTGAGGAAACGGAGTCGTCATCCGAGTCGTTGACGTCGCTGAGCGTGGCGAAGAACGCACGCTGCTCAGCCTGGGCCTTCTCCAAGTACTTCGTCTTGATGTACTCCTTGTTGAAGCCGCCCTTCTGCTTGTGCTTCGCGGGGACGTACTTCTCCTTGCGCTTGCCGGAATCGTACTTGTGCCCATGATCCACATTGCCGAAGGCTTGCTTGTTCTTCTTCGGGCAATTGGCGATGAAGTGGTTGGGGTCGCCGCACTCGAAACATCCCGAGCGTCCTCCTCTGCGGATACATGGGTGTATGCCGAGTCTCTGTGTGATGAGTGATTGTCAACGGAGATGATGCGCATGTTCTTTGGCTTGTGTTGTGCAGGTGTCGAGCACGGAGACAGTGATCGATGGCGGGTGAAGGTCAAGTTGCGACGTGCCGTGCCGACGGACCGGGCGCGATGAAGGATGGGCGTGCCGTGCGGCGGACGTGCCATGCCGATGTATCGGACGGTGAAGGGCGGACGTGGACTTGGACTGATGGACTGGAGGCCGGAGGATCAGCTGTGGTGGCTGGCAGCCTGCGACAGCGACAAGCGGAGAAGTGCGATCATGTCGGTGGAAGGGGTGCACAGGCGGTGCATCCCCTCTACGACGCCGGTTTGTTGGTAGAGCCCGGGAAAAACCAACGGTGGACGGTTTCCAGGTTTGGGCCTCAAAACCTGGGTGCTGGGTTTCCAGGTTGAGCCACAAAACCTGGGCGCGACGGTTTCCAGGTTGAGCCTCAAAACCTGGGCGTGGGCCGGTTTCCGAGTTTGGGCCTCAAAACTCGGGCGCTGAGGGTTTCCGAGTTTGGGCCACAAAACTCGGGCTGGAGGCTGGTTTCCCGGTTTGGGCCTCAAAACCGGGGGCTGATGGAAAAGGCTGGTTTCCCGGTTTGGGCCACAAAACCGGGGGAGCAGAGTGGTGGCGGCACGTGGCGGCGATCTGAAGGTTGCGTGGAGGCAACGCGGAAGACCGTGCGGGCGTGGCCGTCGGATCTACCTACCACCAGCGGGTGGACTAGAATAGCCTTAGGGTTAGGCTGGTCCGCTCTGTAAATACAGTAGTGAGGGGTAGAGTAGGAAATAGACTTAGTCTAGGTTAGTATAAGTAGTCCAGGGGAGACACCCTCCTCCCCATCTCAGTTAGCGCAGTCTTTGCTTCCTAGCACCTAGGGTTTCCACTCTCCCATCCCCTGCTTTAGCTAGTTGAGATCCGCAGAGAGACTCCACTCTGTGTACTGTTGATTCGAGGAAGTGAGGCCGTATCCTCACCTTGGATCCCATCTCTTGGTGTCAATTCGCGTTTTGATTTCATGTTCATCATGTTCTTCGCGGATTGCTTTGTGCCTTGAGTTTTCCCGTCGCTTGATCTTTGTGCTCGGTTCATCTTTTACGATTCCGTTTGAACTGAGTTGCTCTAGATCGTGAGGCACTTCTTTCCACCGAAAGAAATCATCTCTAACCTCACGGTCTAGGAGATCGATCAAGTTTTAGTTTCGGGTCTCTTTTTCTTCTTTCCCCCGAATTCCTTCGATTCACCGATTTGGAGTTAGGTTCGAGCCATGATCTCTTAGAGATAGCTCACTAACCTCCTTGTGACTCCTCAGATCGAATCCCAAGCCTAGAGCACTTGACTCGGAGGAGATCGGGTTGAATCGCCGGAGTTTCAGTGCAGTCGCGGGGTGACCGGACGCTCTGTCGGGCTGACCGGACGCACGCTTTCAGAGTCCGGTCGTTGAGCACGGCGCCAAGCTTTTCTGCGTACTGACCGGACGCTCTCGACCGGACGCTCTGTTTGCATTTCGACCGGACGCTACGCTTGCACTGTTCCTGGCTTTGTCGGTTTCGACCGGACGCACTGTACACGACCGGACGCTCCGTACTCGTGAGTCCGGTCGCGAACAGTAAGGTTCCAGAGCCGATTTTGGACGACCGGACGCGTCCGGTCTCTGCTGACCGGACGCTGGCCAGAGTCCGGTCGTAGCTGTTTCGCGCCGATTCGTTCGCGGTTCGTTCGTTCGTCAACGGTTTCGAGTTCCGTCTTTTGGGTTGGCTTTCTAGGGTTGTCTAGTGTCCCGCTGTGCTTCTAGGAAGCATCCACCCTACATCTAGGGTCGTGGACACTTGTCGGCTCTAGGGTTTGCATTTGGGGTTGAGTTTGGGACAGTGGCATCTAGTTTCCGCAAGGAAATTTTAAAGCTCCCATTCACCCCCCCCCCCCCCCCTCTGGTCGCTTTCGGGTAGCTTCTCGGTCCTTCAATTGGTATCAGAGCGGGTTAAGGATCTTCCACCTTAGCCGGTTCCAGATCCACCGAAGGCGACATGGATCGCGGCGTGGGCAAACCGCCGTTTTTCGATGGGACGAACTATGCGTATTGGAAGATACGTATGTCGGCCTATTTGCAGAGCTTGGGCGCTTCGATCTGGGATATTTGCAACTCCCCTGATTACGTGGTCTTGGCTGCTCGTGTGACTCAACAGCAGGTCGATGAGCACGATGCCAATAGCCGAGCCCGTAATGCTCTTTTCTCTTGTTTGAGCATGGGTGAGTTTGATCGTGTTTCTCACCTCGCTACGGCTCGGGAGATCTGGGACACTCTCATGCGTTTTCATGAGGGCACCTCTCAAGTCAAAACCCGACTCTACGAGTCGTTCAAGCGAGAGTATGAGAACTTTAGACATCAACCTGGCGAGAGCATAGAAAGTTTATTCGCTCGCTTTCAGGTGATTGTCAACAGGATGAGGGCTAACAGAGAGCAGTTGCCATTTGACGATCATGAGCGTGCTTTGAAGCTTTTGCACACTCTTGACCGTTCGGTATGGGACTCCAAGGTTCAGGCAATCATCGAATCGCCGAACTATGAGACCCTCACCTGCGACGAGCTCTTCAGTAAGCTCAAGTCCAGTGAGATTGATGCTATGGCGAGGGCTTCTTTTGAAAATCCTTCTCGCCCGTCCATGGCTTTGGTTTCCGGCTCTTCCTCTAACCCCTCAGCTGGCTTTGCGCTTTCTTCTCTCTTTTCTGTGACAGAGGACCAGCTGGAGTCTTTGGGAGACGATGAGTTGGCTTTGCTTGCCAACCGGTTCTCGCGGTTCCACAACAACCGCATGAACCGCCGTCGAGAAGGAGGACGCACGGGATGCTACGAGTGCGGCGACCCCGACCACTTCATCGCCAACTGTCCCAAGAAGAACAAGCACTTGGGCAAGGGCGAACATGGGCGCAAGCGCGACTCCAAGTACAAGGAGAAGCACGTCCCCCCAAGGCACAAGAAACGGGGCGGCTTCGACAAAGAGTACATCAAGAAGAAGTACTTGGAGAAGCAGCAAGCTGAGCAGCGCGCGTTCTTCGCCACGCTCAGCGACGTCGACGGCTCGGATGACGACTCCGCCAGCTCGAGCGATGACGAGTCCGAGAAGAAGAAGAGGATCGAGGACAAGCTGAACGGCCTCTGCTTCTTCGCCGACGACGACGGCTTCTGCACCATGGCGCTCGGAGATGAGGTCGACGGCGAGCCGGAGCGTACCTCTCGGAACGACGACGACGACGACACCTCCCAGGTATCTCTCACCTACGACGAGCTTTCCTCCGAGGTTGAGAAGTTGACTGCTGCCCTCCTTAGCCAAGATAAGTTGCTTAGGCGTGCCGCTAGAGAGCGCAAGGAGTTTAGGCAGAAGTGGGAGGACACGGTGAAGGAGCTTGAGTTCGCTCGGTCCACCGTGGTAGTGTCGGAGGAGACGGAGTGCGAGTCGTGCACCGCGCACATGACTGACCTTCTCACTCTGAGAGGTAAGTATGCTGCGTTGGTTGGAGAGGTGGATGAGCTCCGTGCTAGGCCGCAGCTGTTGGGTGCGTGCAAGACTTGTCCTGTCTTGCAATCTGAGTTGGCAGAGAAGAATGCCAAGCTTGAGTCTTTAGAGAAGGCCAGCTCAGATAGCATTTGTGTCTCGAGGTGTGCTTTGTGTGAGGGGCTGGAGATGGAGATTGCAAATGTGAAGCATGGCAAGATGCAAACCGAGGAAGAAAACACATACCTTCGGTCCATCTTGTCATGGGTCTCCAGTAGTGAGCCGCAGCTCGGGATGATGATCTCCCAATTCAAGCGAGCTGTTGGTACCCCTGGTGTAGGTTTTGCTCAGAGTGTTGATCTCTCAGTTTTTGGGAAGATTGGAGAGTCTAGTGGTCTGAACCCATGTGAGAAGCCCAATTCCACCACTACTCCCAAACTTGCCAAGCTTCCACTCAAAGAGCCTGCCAAGCCTATCACCGAAGATGGTGTGGTTGAGGAACCTCCGAGAGCTCCTCCCAAGAACCCAGTTTGGGCACCCAAGCCAAACCACCTCAAGAACAAGCTTGATGCCATGCCACCCATTCGTGAGGAGTTGCCACAGAAGGGCAAAGGCAAAGTGAGCCACACCCACAGCCCTGGTCACCAACAACCCCCTGTGCGTGCGGTGAGGTACCAGTGTGATTTTTGTGAGAGAGATGGTCACTTGAGCGAGTTCTGCTTTAGGCGCAAGAGAGAGGCGCGCAGGGCTCGGGAGATGGAGAACCCGGACATGTACCATCCAGCTCATGGTGGACATGTACCGAAGGCCCAGGGGAGAGCTGCTAGGTCCGGACGTCAGGGTCCCAGGCCTAGGCAGGAGATGAGAGCCCGAGGAGGGAGACTAGGCCTAGAGGTCCAGCACCTCAGTTTGTTAGGCCTAGGCAGGAGAGAGCTCCGAGGAGAGACGCTAGAGCAGTTGAGCCCCTGGCTCCTAGGCGTAGACCTCGTAGAGAGCGTGCCCGACGGGGTCCTGCTTTTGCAGGTAACGGACCCCGTGGCGGAGGCTTTATTGAGCGCTTTCCCCCACCGCAGTTTGGGTATCGCGGTGAGCGCTTCTTCCCCAGCGGACCACGTTTTTCTCAGCGTGGTGATCGCTTCCCTCGTAGACGTGCTAGGAATGGTTTTTACACTAACCCTTCTTTTGAGCAGCCGGCCCAACACTGGTATTCTCCTTACTTCACTAACCCCAGTGTTGGACCGTATGCTCACCCTATGTCTTTTTATTGATGTAGGTGAGACGGTTGGAGGACATTTGGTTGGTGGATTCCGGTTGCTCGAGGCACATGACCGGAAACGCCAAGTGGTTCTCCAGCCTTAGCCCGGTCGCCGGAAAGGAGTACATAACCTTCGGCGACAATAGTAAAGGTAAGGTATTGTCTCGTGGGACAGTGCGGGTTAATGAGCACTTTGTGTTGCGCGATGTTGCTCTTGTTTCTAACTTGCATTTTAACCTTCTTTCTGTTTCGCAACTTTTTGATGATGACTATGAGATTCGTTTTAAACCGAACCTTAGTCGCATCTTAGATCCTCAGGGCGATCTTGTATGTCTGATTTCGCCCTTTGGGAAAGTCTTTCGCGCGAATTTCTCGGAATCGTTTGGTTCTTCTCGCTGTCTTTTGGCTAGTCCTTCTTCCTCCGATCTTTGGAAGTGGCATAGGAGGCTCGGTCACTTAAGCTTCGACTTGCTTGCAAGACTTAGCTCACTTGGCCTAATCCGAGGATTGCCCAAGCTTTCGATGGAGAAGGATCTAGTTTGCCATTCTTGCAGACATGGGAAGATGGTTGCCGCTCCCCACCATCCAGTGACTAAGGTCATGACCTCGCACCCCGGAGAGCTTTTACACATGGACCTTGTTGGTCCGGCTCGGGTGAGCTCGGTTGGTGGCAAGTGGTATGTTTTGGTTGTTGTTGACGACTTTTCGAGGTATTCGTGGGTCTTCTTTTTAGCTGAGAAGACCGAGACTTTCTCCTTCGCTCGCAATCTGATTTTGCGTCTTCAGAACGAGTTCCCTTTGAACTCGATGCGAGCGATTAGAAGTGATAATGGTTCCGAGTTTAAAAATTCGGATTTTGAGAAGTTTTGTAACCGCCTTGGTTTGGAGCATCAGTTTTCTTCCCCCTATACACCACCCCAAAATGGTGTTGTAGAGAGGAAGAATCGGACCCTTGTTGAGATGGCCAGGACGATGCTTGATGAGCATAGGACTCCTAGGCGTTTTTGGGCCGAAGCTATGAACACTGCATGCTACATTTCGAATCGCATTTTTCTGAGAGCGTTTTTGAAGAAGACATCTTATGAGTTGCGTTTTGGACGCCAGCCCAAGGTGAGTTATTTTAGAGTCTTTGGTT
Source organism: Coix lacryma-jobi var. lacryma-jobi (assembly GCA_009763385.1). Lineage (NCBI taxonomy): Eukaryota > Viridiplantae > Streptophyta > Magnoliopsida > Poales > Poaceae > Coix > Coix lacryma-jobi. The sequence continues at coordinate 13,117 of VDCT01000276.1, read as the reverse complement.
GCCACTGTTTTATATTGAAAAAGGGCAACCTGGACAAGTTTGAGTCTCGTTCTTCTGACGGTGTGTTTTTGGGTTATGGCACTCACACTCGAACGTATCGTGTACTTAACCTTGACACTAACCGAGTCATGGAGACATCAGATGTCACCTTCGACGAGACTCTTGTTTCTCCTTCTTCTCGTTTTGAGCGTGCAGGTGATCATGAGGTTGGAGAGCCTCTTTTTGATGATGAGGAAGAGGGTGCTGAAGGTATAGATGATCCAGCACCCCCTCCACCTGCCGTGCCGCAAAGAGCGGCCTCGACGACGACTCACGGCCCCGACACTTCTTCTTCCTGGGGGCCGTGGGATCCTCCACCTCGCGCGGTACCTTTTGTACCCGGGGTGGAACCAGCTGCTGTTGAGGGGGAGGTCACTTCTTCCCGGGAGGCGCCACGACACATCCAGCGCCAGCACCCTCCTCAGCAGATGATCGGCGACATCGACGAGCGAGTTACTCGGTCCAGGTCACAACACATCTCGCACTTTGCTCATTCTGCTTTTGTTGCGTCTTTTGAGCCCCGAGATGTTGGACACGCATTGACGGATCCGGACTGGGTCAATGCCATGCATGAGGAGCTAGAGAACTTTGAGCGAAATCGGGTTTGGGTTCTAGTGCCACCACCTTCTGACTGTAAACCTATTGGGACAAAATGGGTTTTTAAAAACAAGCAAGGAGAGGAGGGCCACATTGTGAGAAACAAGGCCCGGCTTGTAGCGAAGGGTTATAGTCAGAAGGAGGGGATAGATTATGAGGAGACCTTCGCTCCTGTAGCTCGTTTGGAGGCTATTAGGATACTCTTGGCTTATGCTGCATCCATGGGTTTCAAACTTTTTCAAATGGATGTCAAGAGTGCCTTCTTAAACGGCTACATTGAGGAGGAGGTCTATGTCCAGCAACCCCCCGGTTTTGAGAATCCCAAGTTTCCAAACCATGTTTTTAAACTCCACAAAGCTTTGTATGGTTTGAAACAAGCCCCTAGAGCCTGGTATGAGAGATTAAAAACCTTTTTGCTAGCTAAGGGTTTTAAAATGGGATGTGTTGATAAAACGCTCTTTCTCCTCAAGCAAGGCAAAGATACTCTCTTGGTCCAAATTTACGTGGATGATATCATTTTCGGTGGTTCTTCTCACGCTTTGGTTGCCAAGTTTGCAGATACTATGAGCAGGGAGTTCGAGATGAGCATGATGGGCGAGCTGACTTTCTTTCTCGGGTTGCAAATTAAGCAATCCCGAGAGGGGACGTTTGTGCACCAGGGCAAGTACACGAGGGACTTGCTGAAGCGGTTTGACATGGGTGAGGCCAAGCCTCTTCCGACGCCCATGTCGACGACGACTGCCCTGGATGCCGACACGGATGGAGAAGCAGTAGACCAGAAGGAGTACCGCAGCATGATTGGATCGCTGCTCTACCTGACGGCGACACGGCCGGACATTCAGTTCGCCGTGTGCTTGTGCGCGCGCTTTCAGGCTTCGCCACGCACTTCTCACCGTCAGGCGGTGAAGCGCATATTCAGGTACCTTCATTTCACGCCTGAGTTCGGGATTTGGTATTCTGCTTCCTCCACTCTCTCGCTTTGCGGTTATTCCGATGCCGATTTTGCTGGTTGTCGCATTGAGCGCAAGTCCACTTCCGGGACTTGCCAGTTTATTGGGTCTTCTCTTGTGTCGTGGTCTTCTCGCAAGCAGTCTAGTGTCGCCCAGTCTACTACGGAGGCTGAGTATGTTGCTGCGGCTAGCTGCTGTTCCCAGTTACTCTGGATGATGGCCACTTTGCGTGACTTTGGTTTGAGCTTTACTCGAGTTCCTTTGCTTTGTGACAGCACGAGTGCCATTAGCGTTGCTAAGAACCCCGTGCTTCACTCGAAAACCAAACACATTGATGTGCGCTTTCATTTCTTGCGAGACCACCAGGAGAAGGGTGATATCGACCTTCGCCATGTCGATACTCATCACCAATTGGCTGATATTTTCACCAAGCCTTTAGACGAATCAACCTTCAATAGGTTGAGGGGTGAGCTTGGTGTGTGTTTCCCCTTTTAGATGGGGGAAGCATTTTGAGATGTACAGACTGACTCTTTTATTTTGAGGCTCTTTTCTTTTGAGTTTCTTGAGCCTTTCCAATTGGTATCTTCTTTCTTTCAGTTTTGTGTCGGGCATACGCATTTACATTCTGAGCTTCATGTCTATATTCACTAGAATGTAATTATGCTCTTGTTAGTATTGCTCCGATACTTATGATGATGCTTGTAGCTTATGCTCTTTCTGATCACTGTTACATGTTATGAGCGAGCTATTTTTGGAATGGTGAATTATGCCTAATGTATATAAATCTGAAAATGTTCACCATTGAGATATGCAACTAGCATGTGTAGGGTGTGTTGAGTCCATTCCTGCTTTTCATATATGCTAGGTTGCTATGTCTCTAGTTCTGAGTCATTCACTTGCTTGGTTGTTCATAACTTGCTTAAAATCTGAACCAAGTATTGTTGAATTGAAAAGATCGAGATGGGATTGCTTGTCAACACCTCATGGTATTGAGACTGTTTCTCATTGCACTTTGAGTTAAACTTGAGCCATGTAGTGTATGACCGAAACCGTTGCTTTAAGCTTCTGATTGCTTCGGCATAGGCTTCGCACGGTTGAAAAGTTAGGCGATGACAAGCTTTCAACCTCTCGCAATCACATGCTAAAAATGAACTTGTGAATTCTTTTACCGCTGCAACTCCGATATGAATTTGAAATCACAAGTTTATGCTTCATTCCTATGCATGATGATTGAACTTTGCTAGGGGTAGTTCACCTTGTATATATGCTTAGCACTTGTTTGGATTCCTTCTATACATGTCTAGTGCTATTTTGATGGTGACTATCCTTTTGGCTTAAAACTGCTCACATGCTCATATGCTTCATATTTCGTATAAGTGATCAGTTTGAGCCTTTGCTATTTGAGTGCTTAATTGAGATGTTGGAGCTATACTGATTAGAGCATCTTTGCACTCTTTTGACTATACTTGAAGCTCCTAACTTGCATTTTGACTCCATATGCATTGTGGACGGAGATCTTGTGTTCAGGGGGAGTTTATGTGAAGAGAGTTGCTTCTCCGATACCTTTTGGCCTTGATAAGTGCATTTTCAACTAGGGGGAGAAATTTACGCAAATCATATGCCCTGAAAATCTTTTGTCCTAGTTGCTTGCATTTGTCGAGGGGGAGTTTGCTAGTTGTGTTGAGCCGTTGCCTCTGTCTTGAGGGACTAGCAAACGTTCCTAGCTTTTCATGAGCTTTCATAAGCTTTTTCATTTGGCTTTCAATTGGTATCGTCTGGTGTGCATTCCCATTTGGTTTGGGTTGATTTCCAATTGGTTCGGAGTGATTTTCTTGCTAGTTGTGTTGAGCCTCTGTGCCTCTATCTTGAGGGACTAGCATTTTGCTTCTGTTGTCCTCCGATCTTCAATTGGTATCTGCTAGCGGTGTTGAGCCTGTTCTACCTCTTCTTGAGGGCTAGCTTTGCTTTGCTTGGTTGCGTCGAGCCGTTGCCCATGTCTTTGGGGACCAAGTTTTCGCTTCATCCACTTGACCTTCGTTGGCTTTTGTTAGGCTTTTGGGTCATTTGGTTGGGTTTTCTCTTCTCACTCCTTCCTACCTCCTTCTTCTTATTCATGATTTGTTGTGGAGTTGACAATGCACTCATCAAGGGGGAGATTGCGGATACATGGGTGTATGCCGAGTCTCTGTGTGATGAGTGATTGTCAACGGAGATGATGCGCATGTTCTTTGGCTTGTGTTGTGCAGGTGTCGAGCACGGAGACAGTGATCGATGGCGGGTGAAGGTCAAGTTGCGACGTGCCGTGCCGACGGACCGGGCGCGATGAAGGATGGGCGTGCCGTGCGGCGGACGTGCCATGCCGATGTATCGGACGGTGAAGGGCGGACGTGGACTTGGACTGATGGACTGGAGGCCGGAGGATCAGCTGTGGTGGCTGGCAGCCTGCGACAGCGACAAGCGGAGAAGTGCGATCATGTCGGTGGAAGGGGTGCACAGGCGGTGCATCCCCTCTACGACGCCGGTTTGTTGGTAGAGCCCGGGAAAAACCAACGGTGGACGGTTTCCAGGTTTGGGCCTCAAAACCTGGGTGCTGGGTTTCCAGGTTGAGCCACAAAACCTGGGCGCGACGGTTTCCAGGTTGAGCCTCAAAACCTGGGCGTGGGCCGGTTTCCGAGTTTGGGCCTCAAAACTCGGGCGCTGAGGGTTTCCGAGTTTGGGCCACAAAACTCGGGCTGGAGGCTGGTTTCCCGGTTTGGGCCTCAAAACCGGGGGCTGATGGAAAAGGCTGGTTTCCCGGTTTGGGCCACAAAACCGGGGGAGCAGAGTGGTGGCGGCACGTGGCGGCGATCTGAAGGTTGCGTGGAGGCAACGCGGAAGACCGTGCGGGCGTGGCCGTCGGATCTACCTACCACCAGCGGGTGGACTAGAATAGCCTTAGGGTTAGGCTGGTCCGCTCTGTAAATACAGTAGTGAGGGGTAGAGTAGGAAATAGACTTAGTCTAGGTTAGTATAAGTAGTCCAGGGGAGACACCCTCCTCCCCATCTCAGTTAGCGCAGTCTTTTGCTTCCTAGCACCTAGGGTTTCCACTCTCCCATCCCCTGCTTTAGCTAGTTGAGATCCGCAGAGAGACTCCACTCTGTGTACTGTTGATTCGAGGAAGTGAGGCCGTATCCTCACCTTGGATCCCATCTCTTGGTGTCAATTCGCGTTTTGATTTCATGTTCATCATGTTCTTCGCGGATTGCTTTGTGCCTTGAGTTTTCCCGTCGCTTGATCTTTGTGCTCGGTTCATCTTTTACGATTCCGTTTGAACTGAGTTGCTCTAGATCGTGAGGCACTTCTTTCCACCGAAAGAAATCATCTCTAACCTCACGGTCTAGGAGATCGATCAAGTTTTAGTTTCGGGTCTCTTTTTCTTCTTTCCCCCGAATTCCTTCGATTCACCGATTTGGAGTTAGGTTCGAGCCATGATCTCTTAGAGATAGCTCACTAACCTCCTTGTGACTCCTCAGATCGAATCCCAAGCCTAGAGCACTTGACTCGGAGGAGATCGGGTTGAATCGCCGGAGTTTCAGTGCAGTCGCGGGGTGACCGGACGCTCTGTCGGGCTGACCGGACGCACGCTTTCAGAGTCCGGTCGTTGAGCACGGCGCCAAGCTTTTCTGCGTACTGACCGGACGCTCTCGACCGGACGCTCTGTTTGCATTTCGACCGGACGCTACGCTTGCACTGTTCCTGGCTTTGTCGGTTTCGACCGGACGCACTGTACACGACCGGACGCTCCGTACTCGTGAGTCCGGTCGCGAACAGTAAGGTTCCAGAGCCGATTTTGGACGACCGGACGCGTCCGGTCTCTGCTGACCGGACGCTGGCCAGAGTCCGGTCGTAGCTGTTTCGCGCCGATTCGTTCGCGGTTCGTTCGTTCGTCAACGGTTTCGAGTTCCGTCTTTTGGGTTGGCTTTCTAGGGTTGTCTAGTGTCCCGCTGTGCTTCTAGGAAGCATCCACCCTACATCTAGGGTCGTGGACACTTGTCGGCTCTAGGGTTTGCATTTGGGGTTGAGTTTGGGACAGTGGCATCTAGTTTCCGCAAGGAAATTTTAAAGCTCCCATTCACCCCCCCCCCCCTCTGGTCGCTTTCGGGTAGCTTCTCGGTCCTTCATCCTCCACGGCAACGGTTCATGCGATTGTTGTGGAACCGCGAGAACCGGTTGGCGAGCAAAGCCAACTCATCATCCCCCATGAACTCCAGCTGCTCCTCTGTGACAGAAAGAAGAGAAGAGAGTGCAAATCCTCCAGAGGGGTTAGCAGAAGAGCCAGAAAGCAAAGCCATCGACGGGCCAGAAGGATTTTCATAAGAAGCCCTCGCCATGACATCAATCTCACTGGACTTGAGCTTACTGAAGAGCTCGTCGCATGTGAGGGTCTCATAGTTAGGTGATTCGATGATCGCCTGAACCTTTGAGTCCCACACCGATTGATCAAGAGTGTGTAAAAGCTTCAAAGTTCTCTCATGATCATCGAAAGGCAACAACTCCTTGTTAGCCCTCATCCTGTTGACAATCACTTGAAAGCGAGCGAATAAACTTTCTATGCTCTCGCTAGGCATGTGTCGAAAGTTCTCATACTCTCGCTTGTGTGACTCGTAGAGACGGGTTTTGACTTGAGTGGTTCCCTCATGGAAACGCATGTGGGTAGCCCAAATCTCTCGAGCCGTAGCGAGGTGAGAAACGCGATCAAACTCCGTCATGCTCAAGCATGAGAAAAGAGCATTACGGGCTCGGTTATTGGCATCGTGCTCATCGATCTGATGCTGAGTCACACGAGCAACCAAGACCACGTAATCAGCAGAGTTGCAAATATCCCAGATGGAAGCACCCAAACTCTGCAGATAGGCTGACATGCATATCTTCCAATACGCATAGTTCGTCCCATCGAAGAACGGCGGTTTGCCCACGCCGCGATCCATGTCGCCTGCTGTGGATCTGGAACCGGCTAAGGTGGAAGATCCTTAACCCGCTCCGATACCAATTGAAGGACCAGAAGTGCTACCAGAAAGCGACTAGAGGGGGGTGAACGGGAGCTTCAAAATTTCTTTTCAGAAACTTGTCGCAACTGTCCCGAGAATCAACCCCACAAGCAAACCTAGAGCTTGCGAGTGTCCACGACCCTAGATGTAGGGTAGATGCTTCCAAGAAGCACAGCGGGACACTACATGTCTCTAGAAACCCAACGCAAAAACCCAACACCAAATCCGAAGTCAGACGAACAAACTGCGGATGAGACAGTGCAGAAGAACCTGCATCGGATGCTGGCCTGCGTCCGATGGTCAGGCGTCGGATGCTTCCGATGCCAAATCAACAAGTCTGGGACCTTACTGGACTAGCATCGGATGCTGGCTATAGTGAAGCCCTAGCGTCCGATGCTAGACCCCCGGCGCATCCGATGGCTACGGACGCTCCGATGGTCAGCGTCCGATGCTCCTTTAAAATCGCTGTCAGATGACACGTGGCATCGAACGCGTCAGCTGATATGAACTCAGCGTCCGATGGTCACGACCAGAGCGTCTGATTCCCCCAAAACTGCACTTTCGCGGATTCACCCCGATCTCCTCCGAATCAAAAGCTCTAAGGCTTAGACTTGGTATGAGGAGTTTCTAGGAGGTTAGTGAGCTATCCCAAAGAGATCATGGCTCGAATCTAACTCCAAATCGGTGAATCGGAAGAATTGGGGGCAAAAGGAGCAAAACTCGATCCGAAACAAAAATCAACCGATCTACTAGCTCATGAGGTTAAGGAAGAATTCCTTCTGTAGAAAGATGAGCCTCACGATCTAGAACAACTCAGTTCAAACGGAATCGCAAAAGACGCACTGAGGGAAGAGATCGATCAACGGGAAAATCGTGGAGAAAAGCAACCCGCGAAGAACAACACCAAAACGCGAATCACAACCACGAATTTGCAACCGTGTGGCTACCACACGCTACAACAGTGAGATTATGGTCTCACTTCCTCAAAATCTCACGAACACAGAGGTATGATTGTCTTCTCTGTGGATCTCAGTTGCTACAGCAGGGGATTGGGAGAGCAGGAAAACCTAGAAGGCAAAGAGCAAATGACTGAGATAATTTGGGAGGTGGGTGTCTCCCCCTACTTAGCCTAATTCTAATACCCACTCTACCCCTAGTAATTTACAGAGCGAACCAGCCAAACCCTAAGGCTATCCTAGACCAACTCGTAGATGATGGTGATCCGACGACCGTTGTTGGTAGTTCTTAACTTCACTAAAGATAGAGTTAGGCAACTATCCCCGGTAACGGCCCAGAAATGGTTGTTGACACTTGCTAATGTCGTTACTAGGAGTAGACTATGGAATCTATCCCTGGCAACGGCGCCAGAAATGCTTGTAGCAAGTCCAGTCACTATACCTAAAGGAGTGAAGCTAAAGCAGCTATCTACTAATGTCAAATGGGGTTGTCAATCCCGACACTAGTAGGAGCTAGCTAGAGAGATTGCAATCTACCTAGAGGAGATTCTGCAAGCGCACAGAACTATCGTAGTAGCACTTCGCCTGGGAGTACCAGGTGTCGATTTATTTGATCCCAAAGGAAGGCTAGGGTGGTGTATGAGTCGAGTCAAGGAGGGGATGAGAGTTGAAGAATAAGAAAGGGAAAAGGAGAGAAGAGAAGAGAGGAGATGAAAGGCTAGAAAGAATTTATGAGTGGAAAGGTAAGGATGAAATGAATGGTTAAGGTAAGGCGGATGGATAGGTAGATAGGGGGAAAAGATAACAAAGGATAACTAATATAACTAACTAATAACTAATAACTACTCCTAGATAACTACGAAGCAAGATAGGCAAATGCCAAATAAGCAACCAAGTTAAGTATAGTTTTATTCCTATCTTGTCAAGTACCGAGGCGTACTAGCCTTTACCACTGACTTAGGTTGAACGCTAGCACAACGAGCCTTACTGTTAAACTAGACCAACTACGTGGTGGAATTCAAGGCGCACAGGGCTGTCACCACCTGCTTGCTACCACAGCTATCCGGGGGTCTAGCCGTATCTGAAGGTAAGTCTATAACTAAGCACCACGCCTAATTATATTCTAACTATCTCTATCCTGGCCTAGAATAGAGACACCCTTGCCGACATCAAAGCAAATACTTGACTTAATAAGATAAACACTAAACTTACTAAGCAACTTATTGGCAAAGATCAAACACTAAGCACACTAGAGATTAACTACTATGGCTAAGTGAATTGAAATGTAGGATAGCTAGGTACTCAAGCAATCAATCAAGTATACTAATCAATACTAGCAAGTAGAATAAAGTAATACTTGAAATGATGAACTAGAATATAGTAAAGTGCTTGAGTTACAAGAGCAAAACCTGAACTAGAGATGAATGAAGACTCTTCCCAACTCCAGGACCGATCACTCGCACGCTTCTACTCTTGAGCTAAGCCTTGAGCAGCGCTTCCGCTAGGGCAATGAGGCAAGGATGCCTTGCTCTACTAGCTACCTACTTGCCTAAGCTTGGCTACATCCTAAGCTATTAGCTCTCTAGATTTAGCCTTGCTTTCTTCTTTGCTTCTTCCTTGCTTTCCTTGCTTGAAGTGAAGTGACACCTCCAGGGGGGGTATTTATAGTAGAGAGGTGGAGTAGGGGCTACTCCACCGCCACATCATCGATCCGCGTGATGATGGATGAGAGCCCTTGGATCGTAACCTCCTTCAGATCAATGGTGGAGAAGAATTAAGCATGTGCTTCTTTAATTCAACATGTGCTTCTTTGCATGGCGGCATGCATGATCCACGCCACTCCCTCCTGAGCCCTCCGATGCCACCGACCTAGTGACCGAGGGCTAAGATTTGGCCCTAGGGTGGTCACACGGATCACTGACGTGGCAGGGGAGAAGTTTGGGCGCCACCTAGGGGTGGCGGGCGCCACCCCACTAGGGCCCAAATGGGCCCTGGTGAGTGGTCTCGGCCCCTGGTGGGTCCATTCTCCAATTTGGTCCAAATCCTGCATTCAAATAAAATTTATGGACATGTGGAATTTGGTTAGTTTGAAACCTATTTGACTACTTTTCATGCCTTTTTGTTGAATTTTTGGGTAAAATGTTGATGGTAAAACAAGTGTTTAAGGACCATCAACAAGCTCCCCCAAGCTAACCTATTGCTCGTCCTCGAGCAACAATGCGGTTTAAGCATAGAGCATGAAATAGATAGCAACTTAAGATGTATACAAGTGCATATTGTATAGTGAGAAATAACTTAGTGTATATCATTAATAATAGCAATGTGGGGCTTATCGCTTTTCACTTCAAACATGCAAGAGTGAAATAAAGCAGTAGATAGGAAACTTTTATCTTGCTTAGGTTTGACTAGGATTCTGTCTAGAGGTTTTTTAAGGTTTTCAAAAGATAAAAACTTGCTTAAGTCCTCCAAGATTCACTCAATCACTCAATGGTGTTTAAATCCTCACTTAGGCCAAAATGTAGCCTCTCTTATTTCTAAAGAATGATATGTGGAGTCATAGGTAGGCTAAGAATCATGAGCAAATTGCATAATGTTTATTGCTAAGCTAGACACTCAGATCATAAGGAGCAGCAAATCATAAATATTGATCAAGATGTGCATGTGTGGTTATGTGGAAGTGTATAGAGAGATATTTCATAATCCTCACATTTTCTTAGGACATAGTCCTCTCTTGAGCTACTTTGCTCACTTTTTTCATATCTCCCTTTTTTTAGCTCTAGATTTCCCCAGATTGTCTATAGGAAAGGATTTTAGAAATGAAAAGGGGGAAGAGAGAGAAATGCTTATTCCCAGTGTAGGAATAGCATAAGGCTAGCAATGGAACGTTTTGGCAAGGTATTGCATATCTCCAGTGTAGAGAATGAGCAATTTATTTGGTGGTTGCAAACTTCCAAAGTGGAGAGTAAGCAATTTATGGTGGGTGGGTGTATCTTGATCAAAAGAAATGATAAGCTTCTCTACTAAGATCTATGAGGTCTAACAAAGCTCAACACAAACAAAGCTCTTTGTGGTTTTGACTAACAAATATTTGGCTAGTGGTGGGATGGGATAAATCCAGGAGGAACTTTTAGCAAGGTTTTCATGATTTTTAAAAGAAATCCTCCAGATTAGGTCCTAATTTCCCCTTAGCAAGTTTAAAGAATTACTCCATTTCTAACTACTTTATTCACTAAGCATGATTTTAGTTAAACATGTGCAAACCACAAAAGCTACAACTTAGATAAAACTAGTTATTCTAACTATAACAATAGCATTTGCATGGCATATTTTTATTTCTTATTCAGGTTCCAACATTTTAAGCAGATTTTATCATTTTTACTCATGGGATAGTTACTTAGGCAAGTATATAACATTCAAAAATTTTCAAAGATATAGAATTTAAGAACGAACATAAGAGTAAGGTTGAAACATACCTTATTGGCGCGAGGATCTCCCCCAAGCTAGATTCTTGATTGGTGAAGGGTCTTCATATTTCTCGGTCGGAGCTCTTGTTCTTATTTTATTAAAAAGGAACTATCTAATTTTGTAAAAAAGGGAAACTATCCTATTTATGATATTTATTATTCTAGCTAAGTTAACATATACTTATGCATATAACTAATGATAACTGATTTTTTTTCTTTTTTTAGTTACATGCATGACATATGTATTTTTTGAAAAAGGGAAATTTGAAGGGAAATTTAAAAGTAAATACATACCTTAGATCCATGGAATTTCTCCTTATTGGGTGGATCTTCTTCCTTGAGTGCTCTTCTTTAAGTACTTCATCGGGTTCTTCTTTTGGCACCCTCTCCTTTGTTATGTGAATTACACAACTCAGGAGAAGGTGGTTCTTTCTTTGTGTTCCACCTTGTTCTTGGGGCGCCTCTTCTTGTACGAACGGGTTTTGCTTCCTGCATGTTAGCGGCATATGCGGGGACCACGGGAAAAGGAGAATATTTCCTTCCACTCTCCTAATGTCATTTGTATTTTACCACTCCCCACATATATGCAAGCATCAACAGTGTTCAAGAAAGGTCTACCTAAGATTAGAGGCACATCTTTCCTATTTCCCATATCTAGTATTATGAAATCAGCAGGAACATATGAACCTCTAATATGAATAGGTAAATCAGTGACCATTCCTTCTACATAGCATGTTGATTGATCAGCTAGCACGACATAGGCAGTGTCTGAGACATGGGTGGAAGAATAGTTTTCATAGAAATCCTTAGATAAAATGTTCACACCTCTATCCTAATCACACATGGCATTTTTAAAGACTCACAAAGATTGAGCATATAATTATGGGACTAACCAGGATCACCCTTTTTAACAGTCATGGTTGATTTCATAATAGTTAAAATATTTTATTTCAACCATATTTGTAGTTTCCATGTTAGGTTTTAGCGGAATTTGCCAGTTTCAAAGATGGTATGATCACAGCAAGTTGACTAATTGGGTTTCTAGTCTTATTTAAAGCTAAGTTGATTTTTCAGAGCAGTGATAAATCTTCCAATAGCATTTATGTTTCTCAAGCATTTTTATCATTTGACATTATTGTCTTATTCAAAATTTATAGTTCTACTTACGAGTAGACTAGATTCTTTAAGAACGAGAATTATCAGTACTTTGGAATTAAGCGAGGGAATGAATATTACCTTGAGAGTTGGAGTGTGATTCCATCCTTGATTTTGTTGACGGAAACTTTTTGTTGTTGTTGAGGATGAAGTTCAAAATCTTCATGAACTCGGGTGATAGTGGTTCCCAGAATGTCCGGTTTCTCCACACACTCACAATCATGTAGGATTCCACAATTGGAAACTCTCTTGTTGTTTCATCTTCTCACAGCTGTCCAGCTTCTTGGCCAGCAGGTCCATCTTGGCCACGATCATGTCGGCCTCCTTAAGGTAATCACTACTCGCTTAGGGGCTGAGTCTCTCGTCATTCCATCCTTGGTTCGACACCATCTTCTCTATGAGAGTCCTTAGCATCGGCAACATTCAGAGAAAAGAATGCACCGCCGGCGGCGGCTCCAATGGCTTCTAGAGTAGTGGATTGGCCATGGTAGTAAGTTCTGGATCAACAGCCATTCCTCCATACCATTGGTGTAGACAAGCAGGACGTACTCTTCATTCTCTCCCAAGCCTCGGGAATAGATTCCTCGGCTTGTTGCGTAAAGCTAGAGATTTTGTTGCGAAGAGCGTTCGTCTTGCCTCGGAAAGAATTTAGTGAGAAAAGCATTGAACACTTGTCCCATGTGTCTCAGCGTGCGATTGGGTATAGAACCATTGCTTCGCTTTTCCTAGGAGAGAAAAGGGAAAGAGACGAAGACGGATGGCTTCTGGGTTATCCCCTTAATGGTGAAGGTGCGCAAATCTCAAAATTGTTGGAGGTGAGCATTGGCATCCTCATGAGCTTTGCATAGACTGGGCTAGCTTGTACCATCGGGATCATAGCCGGTTTCAACTCAAAATTGAGGTTGGCATCGATCACCTGCTGGTCCTT